>JAHWFO010011261.1:2113866-2168758 GCA_023313115.1 Rhysida immarginata
GCCTGTACCGTAAGTTTGTCGACACGATTTCAGGCTTTCTTCTAATTTTTGTAGGCTATGGTATCCCTAAAAGTGTTGTTTGTTGGAACTCTTTGGGGATCGTCCAACGCCCAAATCAGATTTCATGTAAATTAGGAGGTGACCGTTCTGTTATTGTAGGGTAGCGTACGTGACCATATTTTGAATAGCGCTTGTAAAGAAGCTTTGATAGATGAGAAAAATGGGATTTGGAACGGAAGCAAAATTTTTCTACGTTCGTTTTCTGTAGAGGTTCATAGAACGCCTTCTTGGAGGTTAATAGGCTTACCACATGGGGAGAAAGAGTTGTTTTATTGCTGCGTGATTGAAGAACGAGACTTTATGTCGTTTTTAAAGCAAGAGCCCTGTAAATGCCGACTGCAATATCACCGTTAATTTGTTGTTGGAATTGAATGCGTTTTGTTCTGGAGAGGGCGATGAGTTATAAGTTGAGTGGTTTTGTTCTCTCCACCACTCCTCCCTCCCTCCCTGGTACTTTTTTTAGTGACTGGTTGTTAACCATCGCAGACTTCATTGGAGAAATTCGAGCAGGTCGCCTGTTAAACGCAGCAGCAGCAGCAGCTGTAAATGCTTTCTGGATGGGGGTTCGTCGGCGATTAATAATAGCCCTGGGGAGTTTGTTTGCAAGTATTGAAAGATAGGAAGCAGATGCAATTAGTTTTGTAAATGTTTGCCGAGTGAGTTTGTTCTGAAGGGTTTTTTGACTTGTTTGCGCACGCATTAAGGAATGAGAAGTCCTCGTTTATGATTTAGTGTGGACTCTTTTTGTTATAGTCACTGCCATTTTCTTTTGTTAATCGGCTCCTAAAGACTACGGCAAGGTTTTCTTAGACTTAGGCTAATCTATAATTAAATGCATTTGCGGTCGTTCGGGGACTGGGTGATGTGTTTCAATTTGAAGGTTTGACTGCACCCTCGGCATCCACTCGAGTCGTCGCTTTAGATCCCACCAGAGGGACGTCACTGCGAGAGCTGCGACGAGACTTCGGTCGCCAAGATGGCGATTGTTTTTTTTTTTGTTGTTTTTTTTTCTCTCCCCATCTCCTTCCGCGGGGAAATGGAAGTGGGTCTCTTGTGGAATTTATCCCTGAATGGTCGAAACAGTCTGACAAATAGCCGTTGACAGGAGGAGATGGGATGAAGGGGTAGGGTAGGAAATAACAACGAGTAGGGGGTAAAGGATTTTCTTGTTTTTATTCATTCAAGAGAAGTTGGCATCTCCAGTTTTTTTATCGATTGCTTTAAGCTCTATCTTATTGGCTTGGGTTCTCGTCGTGTTTGGTTTTTACGAGGAGATATCAGAAAAGTAACGCCATTTATTTATTTTTTTCAAAGTAAATCACAAACCTTACAGGTAAACAACTAAGTGCAGGGAAATTACAGGTGCTTATCTACTTTACCACAAAGACACCTTGACGATTTAGGCATTTAGCCCAACGCTGCACCCGTTTCAGGATACCCCCCGCTCATAGAACTCTTTCGGCTGTGAATACAGCCAATGGCAGATTTGAGTTCTTCGTCAGTCTCAGACCTCTGACCACCCAGAAATCTCTTCATGAGACCAGAGGTGGTAGTCCGAGGGTGCTAAGTCTGGACTGTAGGCTGGTGGTCCGGAACCTCCCAACCGAAATGGACCAGTTTTGCGTTGACGACATTGGTCATATGCGGGCGTGTGACCTCATGAAGAAGTCAACGTTTCACAGTAGCATAAATAATAGAATTGATAAGTGTGATTACTCTCGTAGTAACCAATGCTAAAATCAGGCGAGGTGGCGGGATGTGTGAAATAACAGCACTGCTGTCGCTATTGAGCAACTTCATAGCGAATCCTGCTTACGGCAAAGAGTAATTTCAGTTTTCTATTTATAAGTAATGAGCACGTTATTAATGTGTTATTAGCGTAATTGGTATATTGCTTGTTAAGTTTAAAACAGTATTTTACTCGTATTGTAAAAAAATTGCTCGTTGAATTTACTCGTGCACATATCTCGGCCTACTTCATTCCTTTGGCGGTTACCAAACTTCTGTGTGTCGCGGTCGTTGGTGTTGAAGTTCACCAAAATTAGGTCCGTTTAGAGTTAGAATAAAATCGAGTTTCAAGATTTTCGTTTTAATTGACAATGAATTTAAAACGGCAGGATCGTAGAAAAAGCAAGACGCTTCGAAATGAACTGAGCATGCTGTGCTCTTCGTATTTGGATACCAGTTCTTTGCTGGCGAAAGGTAATCCACTGATTCTTAATCGATTATACACCCAAACAGAAAACAATTTAAAGCCATTCTGATATAAAAAAGGCAAGCAAACTTTTGCGTTATGTGAAATCGAAAGTCTTGCATTACATCATAGACACCTCCTTCGGTATCGCCTGTCTTTTGTTGCAAGTGTTTTATGGATTTGATGATACGCTGGAATCTTTGTAGCTATATCAGATTACTATGTCTCACATAGTCCTCAGCGGCAATTACAGAGAGCTGAGGCAGTTTAAAAATTCTACCGTTCCTTCGATATCTGTTGTTGTCCCCTATTATGGAGAATGTCCTGAAGCATTGTAACAATCTCTAGTTTAACAACAAACTACTGCGCGATCATTGCAATCCTCACCCTCAGCGTTGTAGATTGAAGGTTTCTAAGCCTTATTTTAAGGAGTCCAAAGCTACAGAAGTCTAAGATGAGGGGCCTGGGAACTTAACCGGGCTTCTAGGACAATTGCGTCGATGACATCTGATTGGTTGTGGATGTACACTATGTGATCAAAACTTTAGGGACAGCAGCATTTCAGCGTGTAATGACAGCCTCCACCCTTCGAGGAAGACTTTCCACCAGTTTTTGGTAGTAAGAAGCTGGAATTTCCCTCCATTCCTGCCTCAGCAAAGGAATGAAGGACGACGTAGTCTGGCTTGTTGTCGATGTTCCAGTTTATCCCACAGGTGTTTAGTGGGGTTGGGATCTGGGCTCTGGGATGAATTCCATTCCGTTATCTCGAACCCAGTCGTGTATAGACCTTGCTTTGATACAGAAAAAGCACATCCCTAAACTGTTCCCACTATGTTAGCAGTGCACAGTTGTCCAAGATGTTTCGATAAGCAACAACATCATCGTTTCTTTAACAGAAGCAAGGTGGCCAGTCCGAGCCATGAAAAAGTCCTATACCATGATTCTACCACCTCCAAACTTCACGGTGGGCACCACATACTCAGATAGGAAACGTTCTCTAGGCATCCGCCAAATCCAACTTCATCCATTCATCAGTCCATAGGATACGCTTCTATTGTTGCATGTTCCAGTTTTTGCGAGTTTTACACCACGCCAAATGTCGCCTGGAATTATTGTCGGTGATATAGGCTTGTGAGCAGGAGCACGGCCGTGGCAACTGTTGTTGCATCCTATGATGTTTCACGTTGGAAGTCGCTGAGCTCTTTTTAGCGACCCGTATCTTAATAATAATACCGAAGCAGATTTGTGTCTTAAGGTGTGTGATGATTTTTAAAAAAACCATTCGTGAATGACATAGCCAAAAACTATTTGAAACATATTTCCAAAATTTTTGAATTGGTTTAGAAAACATTAAATCAGGTTCCACTGAATCAAATTCGATAGTCTTCGAATTTTTTAATTATGCTTATATATTCAATCAGTTTTCGTCGTTAATTTCTTGTTTGATATGTCCCATGCCCTATCGTAGCACCGAAAATTTCTAATGGTTCCATAATGGTTTCGTTAGCACAGGTACCACTGAATCAATTTCGACCATCTTCGAACTTCTACATGCGTTCATGGCATGTCATTACAAGTTGTTTGATATATTACTTGACTTATCTTGGCTTTGTAAATTTCCATGGTTCCATCATGGTATCATTAGCAAAGGTAACACTGAATAAAAATTCGACCGTCTACGCACTTATTAATTACTCTTATATATACGTTCTTGGCATGTTGATATATCACATGCCATATATTTGCTTTGAAAATTTCCAAATGGTACCATACCGGATTGGCGAAAACGCCATAATAACGTTATATTCGCTCTTATCTTGTCATTTCGAATTGTTTGATGTACTACTTACTATATCTTAGCATTGAAAATTTCTAGGAGTTGTCATAATGGTACCATTAGAGCACGTGCCATTGTACCGATTTCGATCATCTTCGAACTGGTTCGTGCGATGAACCCTATTAATCGATTGACGAAAAATGATTTTGAAAATCTTTCATAGGCTTCGAGAAGATCGAGTTACAGACGGACAGACTGGCCAACATCGTTCCCCCACAGTAATAGCATGAAGTACCTTTCGGTACTTATTAATTTACATAACATTGTCACGACGCGACGTTTGACACGCATGATTTATGAGGGGTGTCCCTAAACTTTTGATCATTTTTGTGGCGCTGCTTTTTATGGTTTCTTTGGAAATGTCCCTTTAATTTGTTTTGGAAATGTCACTTGCAGGAAAGAAACCATCCAGCATGTCTTATCTACAAGACTTGGATCAAAATGGTAACAGTGCCATTTCTTGTATGTAAAAGCCTCCATGTTGACCACCTTCTGAAATTATACTTGTAAAAGGCGTCATACACCATCAGCGCGTCCATTTCTGTTAATTTCCCGAAGTGACGACCTATGATATGGATAATGGCGATTTTTTTGGGAGGTTGTCAATTTTAGGGTTTTCCTGAACAGCAACGAAATACTTTGACCCATCGCGCTATGGTACGATATACTTTTGTGGTTCAAGGATACTGCAATTGTTGAACGCTCTGGCTCGTTCCCGTATTGTGAGTTCGAAAATGCTAATTACTTTTTAAGTATGGTGACGTCACTATTTTTTTTGGGGTGTTTGAAATGGTCGTTTAAAGGAAACGATCAATTTTCTTTTTCGTTTCTAAGCGGGCTAGGTGCATCGAAAGTAGAATTTGCATTTATATGAAATGTACTTTTGATTTGGTAGAGGTGCCTCTTTAGAGGAGCCTTTTGTCCCTTTTGTCGTTTAGATCTCCATTTTAATTGAATTTTGAATTATTATTTTTATTATTTTGTGTTTGTGTGCCTCTTCTTTTCATCTTCTCCTTTTGTCTTCTCCGTCGGGTGTGCGCGCGCTCTTTTCCCTGGAAATCATCCAAAATCAAAAAGACAAAGAGATAAAGGAGAGAAGGACAGAACATTGGTGGTTCCATTCTGAAGCATCGATCTCATAATTCCACGAGATCGTTTCTTTTTTTTTTTTTATCTTTCTTGATAACAGGACGACGAAAAGTAGATGGTGTGTGTTGGGTTGTGGGGGGTTGGAATTCCATTAAGACAAGAAGATGGTTGGTGAAATATCCACTCGTGGGAGGGTCTTCAAAAGTGTTTGCCTCCATCGAAAAGCTGTGTCCATTTCCACAGGAGCCAGGGATAATTGAAAGGAAAGGGAATCGAAAGGAGACGCCATCGACTCACCCTTATTCAAATGGTAATAATGAGGCCACGTGATCGACCCTGGAGCCGAGGACCCTCAGGAGGCGATACTCGTTGAGAGCGGGGGTGAAATGGAAAGAAACCTCTTTTATTTGCTCTGGTATTGTCACGAAATGTCTTTCTCTTGGTGGAGGAGATAAGAACGAGATCTTTAGGTGGGTAGATGTAGGAAAAACGCGGATTCCATCGAAGAGTGGATTAATTAATTATCCGTGCATATATTTTTACATGAATAAATAAGATTCCACAAGGCGAAGCTCAAACTGGACTGAGATCTGGTGATTGTGGGGGGCCACTTAAGCAAGTTAAAGTTTCCCTCATGTTCTTGAAACCACTCCTGCGCAATACGAGCACCATGGCATGGTGCATTGTCTTGTTGGAAGAAGCCATCTCCATTGGGATATACCATCAACATTACAGGATGAACTTGATCAGCAACAATACATAGTATGCCAGGAAACCATGCCCCAAACCATACCTCTGCCCTCACCAGCTTGAAGGGTTGTACTCACTCTGCCATCTTCATGATGCAACTGGAAGTGTGATTCATCAGACCACATGACTTTTTTCCAAAGCTCGACTGTTCAATCCTTGTGTTCCTATGAGAGGATCCCTGATTCAGTTCTGCAGTAATTTGATAATGCACTGTTGCCCTTCTGTTGTCTTGAACCTCTCCGTTCTACCTGAACATTGACTAGACGCTGACGCCAGTTTTCCGGCTGACAGTCCAGTCTTTAAAAACTTTAACAACAGCTGCTCTTGAACATTTAACAAATGCAGCTGGTTTGCTGATACTCGCTCCATGGCTCCGAGTGCCAACAATCATCCCACGTTCAACCAGAAGTAAGTAGTCTGAAGAAGTTTAAATAATAAAAAAAATAAAATATAATAAAAATCTAAACTGAAACTTTTTTCAGCTGATTTACTTTAAAGTCGCACCCCGTTATTACGAATCTGGTTAATACGAATCCCCGCTTAATAAGAGTTGCTTCTATGGTCCCGTCCCAGTAAATGCTATACGAGGTGTGTACAAAAAGTATCGGACCTTTATTTATCCTGCCTAAACGAATGAATTGGTTTCTCCTCTGGTCCTGTATATGTGAAAGTGACTAACTTCCGTTGGGATTCCAGCACGAGTTGACTTTTAGGTTACCTCCTGAAGTTGGTTTGGTTTGGTTTGTTTGGTATTAACGTCCTTTTCAACGGCCATGGTTTTCAGGACGGCGTTATAGGGGCCACAAATTTTGCCTCGCAAGGGTGCAGCCTGAAGTTGCTTTTTGTCCTGTTGAGTATTGCGTGGGTGATGGGGTCCGGAAATGGGTTTTTTCTGGCTATATCTTAAAGTGAGAAGGATTTCTAGTTTCATGTCCGCTTTGGTGAGTCAGGGCTCTGGTAAAATAAAACACCACAGATTTGGAGATCATCAAGGGCGTAACATACTCCTCTTCTAATGATTATAAAAATGCCTCCGATATAGTTGCATTGATAGGAGCTCCATGTTGTCGTGCAATTCCATTTATTTTAACTCCTCATGAGTTTGACACTACATATTTGTTATTGGAGAGGAATGGGTCATTGATGGTACGTGCGACTTACTTCGCTAGTAAGTAGAATGTCGAAGAAATGCAATTAACCATTTTGTTTATGGCGATTGACTAGGGCATGTATCCGGAGTGGGTATGCTTTGTTGCAAACCAGCTTATTGCCACAACTTTTAAATATGATAGAACAAAACTGTTTGGTGACTGGCCTTACTTCTTTTATGAAACCTTGAATAGGGTCTTTTTCATTTTTACAAAACCGTTGCTGGCGATGAAATCCATGGTGAGTCCTATACAGTTGTAGTCGATACCTGCCCTGAAGAAGAAATGTATTTCGAAACGCGTAGGCTTCCAACAAGCGTACAACCAGGACCAATTTTTCTTTTCGTTATTTGACAGCAAAATTGACCAAAAATGCAATTGCTTTTTAAAGATATTGTTAATGTCTCCAGTACTATTGAATTATATGTCTGGATAAAAAAAAATAAAAAAGAATAAGAATCATTTAAACAAAGTTCCCATTGAAAACATAGTTGACCTTGAACTAGATTATACGGGGGAAAAAATCTTCTTACTGTCGATACTTCGAGTTAGCAAGGACTCAAAAAATTGAAAGCCACTTTTCTGCAAAGCAAAATGTGTGGCTGAGCCACTTCGTTACAGCCCTCGAAGATAGCTGCAGCTTGCCTATGGAATCAAGCAGAATATTGGCATCATTTTCCGATCTCAATCGAAAGTCTGCTTGTTTGACTTCACGACACGTCGGAGGCATCGACGATCCCGATTCTATCATATTTTTTTTCCGGCTTCCTCCCCCTCGGGGATTTTTGGTTTTATAACTCCCTCACGTTTCTATTTCACCACTACATTACTCACAGAATCGTTGGATCCAGATATCACACACTTTTCAGATTGTGCCCTATATATGTGCCTAATTGGCACCCATGGTTCCTTTAAAGGGCCCGTGTATTGGTGGCGTGCGGACGATCCTATTTATGTTCCGATGGGAATCCAAAGAAGCGAATGTATGCACATAAGACGATGCTAAAAATGATGATTGTAGTAGAATGAATGTGAGCTTCTATTATAGCTGGGATTCACTTATACACAGATACAACACATAAGAACGCAGACCCCTTTTCTCTGTCGCCTTTATATATTTTATAGCAATTACTTCTGAGGAGTGATTTATTTGCGATATCAAACCGCTGATAGATTACTTTGAACGTATTCTTTGATAAGACAAAGATGGTAAAAGCAAGAGGCAAATAGCTCTATGGCTAAAAAACTCGCTGTCCTTCTTCAATCGGGTGATTATGCAATTGAAAGCAGGGAAGAAACTTGTCACTCGACCTGGACCAACTGACAACCAGTCTCTGAGAATTGCAAAAAGGGTGGTACCAGAACACAATTGACCAGTTACGGCATCATGGAGAGCTGCCAGGCGGAAACCATTTCTCACTACAGTTCATATAGCGGGACACCCTTTGAAATTTTGTTCTTTTTCCTTGTATTTTTCGGAGTTAATACCCCCTAGACATTCCACGAACTCAGTTCTTCTTGTGCTCCAAATGGCAATTCTTGACTAGTTGCTACGAATTGATTGATTTATTACACGTCATATTTTAGCATTGAAAATTTCTAAGAGGGATATCATAATAGTACCATTAGAGCGCGTGCCATTGTTCCGATTTCGGCCATCTTCGAACTTATCCGTGCTCTGTCCAAAATCTGTCGATTGACGAAAACAGATTTTTAAAACCTTTCATACTTTTCGAGAAAATCAAGTTACCTCTCTGTACTTAATAATTGATCAGTCACATTCTGAGCATGACCGGTCGTGACTTTTGTTACAGTATATTCGCGACTGATCAGCTTCTAAGAAACAGATAAGAATGAATGGGAGATAGAATGAGAGGTATGAACCGATCAGAAAGCAGGCCATAGTAATATCTACATGTACAAGAGACTGCAACGTAGCCGAATATAAGCGGTCCAGAGAATTAGACGAGTTGGCGAGAATTTCTCACTGGGCTAACAGTCTTTACCTCGGTTAGGGCGGTTAGACTAACTGGTTAGCCATAGGAACACTAACTGTCGTTTTCGACCACGTGAAATGACGTCACAGTTATGACTGACCAATCGGTAACTCTTGTCACTGGTGTGGGTTTTTGATCTCGCTCAAAAGCAGTCTTGGCAACTTGAACGGGCTTTGAATATTTAGTCCAGTTCGATGAGGTTTTGTTAACATGATGATGCCCATAGTTGTCCGGAGCACGTTTATCGATAAATATAATCGATTAACAAAAACAATCGATTAAGCGAATCACGTGATCTCATCTTTGTCAATATTAATTGATGTGTTTAAATCAGAGACGCTTACAGTAAGCGTCTTTGGTTTAAATTAATCAGTCTTCTCGATTAATCACGATTACTCGATTAGCCCTATATTTATGGATATTGATCGATTTGCTTCCATTAATCGAGTTATTGATTAATCACGAATAATCGCCCAGCCCTACTGTAGATCAGACAAGGTGATACTAGGAATAAATGAGAAGGGATATGACTTTCAAAAAGAATTCGTAGCTACAACTAGTGTTGGGCGATTAATCGTGATTAATCGAGTGACACGATTAATGGAAGCAAATCGATCAATATCGATAAATGTTGTTTTAAATATATGGCTAATCGATTGAACTAATGGATTATATTTATCGAGCACAGTTATCACAAAATGTCCAACCCTAGCTACAACTTCGTGGGCAATTTTTTCCAAAAAAGCGACACTCGCGACGAAACGGTAAACTATTTTATTAGGCCTAATGCGTTTTTGTATAACACCACCATTCGAGGCCCGTGTCGATTTGCTATCCCTAAATTTTAGAGATCTAAAGTGTTTTTTGAACTGACAAGGTGGCCCAAAATTCTGTAACCACAAAGAATCATAGTGGATTGGAAGGTGAATCTGTTATTAAGGTTTTGCGTAATAAACAATTGTGGAAAATTTTTAAAGCTTTGCCAACAAAAAAAAAATTAGAGAGATAAAAGGAATTTATAGAATGTTTTTGAAGAGAGGACTCTTCTTGGCTTTGACAAAAGAGGACTCATTCAGGTCATTCGGCTGATGCTATGCTAGAACTATGTTTCATCTCAGCCATCGGTTCTTATCTTTCATTCATTCCTTCCTTCCAGTATAAGAGATAGGATCACATACTTTTAAGTAGGATTCGTTTATTTTCCAAAAAGCTCAGTGAGGCTCTTGTTTTCGTTTCTTTTTCAAAAGGACAGTCTATTCCCGACCAGAAGCCTCTTCTCAGAGAAGGGATCGATGATCGCGCAAACGGACGGACGTTTCGATCGTCTTGTTAAGGGAATCTTGACGACCCCCTGCCGACCGTCACCGGAACCGCGTTGAGAGTCATGCGGGCGTCATGCTGCGACAGAGGGCGCCCTTCTGCGAAGTGTCCAGGACCCCGGATATTGTTGGCAACGCGGAATGCTCTTTTTCTGGCTATGCCATGCGATCACGTTCGGTCACCTTTTGTTTTACTTGAATTGATTGTCATGTTTACTTCAAAAGTTTTCGGTTTCTGGTAAATTGTTTTGTAACGCAGGCAAACAATATCTGCTGATGACAAAATAATGAATTTAAGAAATCAAAGGTTTTCTTGATGGAGACCAGAAGAACTCTGATGCAAAAATTGGATAAATGACGATGCAGATGATCACAGTAGATTATACAGCGCATGTGTGAACGTCATTGGTATTGTACGATTTAACAAACTGGAAAAAGGACATGACTATTGGCTATCAAACCAGATGTAATTAAATAAGAGGTCAACAGAACGGTATCCAAACTTATCCTCCAGTAAACCCTTTTGGATAGTGGATTCCGAAGCAGACTCTTGGGTCCCAACACACGTGGTGACGCCTGTTCTGAATATCCCAATAATAACCAGTTACGAAAAGAGTGGTTGGATAACATTGGATAAAGACAAGATGGAAAAGTTATTTGAATGCTTTAATCCGATTTCAAGATCGAAGGTTTTAAGGATAGCCCTGAATGTACTGTTTCATTTATAGAAACATTTGTGACCTCACCCAACTCACTGAAAAAAAATGACGACAATTGCAGGCAGAATGTCTGTGCGAAATAAGCTGAAGTAGAAGAATTAGTTCACAAATTTGTTAGATCTTCTAACAAAATCTAAGTAGTTGTATAGCTTTGTTTTTAAATGGCTTTATAGTTCAATCAAAATACCGGCAATATGAGTACAAATAAATATAATATTTTTCCAAAGTAGCGCCATCTATGGAGGAACAGAAAAAGCACCTTTTCTATAAAAATAATGTCGAAAGCACATATTATAAAGTTAGAAATCGGTGAAATTATTTATTGAATAGAGTGATTGTTTATTAAAGCTCTAGTGTGTATTAAATGTAGCGTTCGCTTGCTTCAGCCACCTGGTTTCAATGGCCTGATGACTGGGAAGGCCTTGCCTCACCCAATGCTTGCTGCAGTCGACGAGAGCTTAACATTTTCTTGAAAATCTTTCAAAATGACCAGTAACTGGAGATAATGGAGAGTTAGCAGGCTATTAAGAAACTGAGCAAGTGGTGAGTTACCCAGTGGTCATAGAAGTTCCCAGGCGGCCCTCGACGATGCAAGCGTGCCAACAGAAGAAACAGCGACTGCTAGACCATATAAAGTGATGAATGGCCAAGTTTTGCTTCAAGATATCGAGAGCAGAGTGCGAATTGCAACAATAACCCCATTCAGATTGTTGGAATTGCAGAGCACACAGACACAAACGATTATGTACATCCACTGACACCCAAGAAGAGAGTTGTATGGTCGAAGTTCACCACAACAGGGCGAGTGACATGTAAAGTAAGATTACGTGACCAAAAAAATTATTCAGGCTAGCTTTGCTAAGGCACACAGAGAGGTCCATCCATTGGGAGCATCTAATATACAAATTCTCTTCGTCTGTCTGACTGAATCCAACAAAGAGAGTTACATCAACCCGAAGCCAGGGATTGTTGTGGCTGTTGCGAATTAAATAAACTGAAAAATGTTTAGTGTTGAATTTTTTTTAGTCAAGTTCCAATTCCGTAGAGGCCTCCAACTATCGAAGACCTCCACACCCGTCATGTGACGAGTAAGGGGTCTAATTTTAAAAGAACTTTTTTCGGTTTTCCATTATGAATTTTTACGGTATTAATTTTCTAAGATTTTTCTTGTGTTCATTTTTACTGTATATTCACATACAGATATTGCAAAATTTCATCAAAAAAAGAGTCCAAGCAACGCCGGGGATATCACCTAGTTTATTTGGTAGCACAGTAGATCTATACATTTCCAAAAAAAATTCCAGATACATTTGACTATAATCAGTGTGAATGTCAATGTTTTGGAAACCGATGTGGTGATGATGCAGTGATTGAAGGTTCGTTGCCAAGAATTATTAACAATGAGCATAAACTAAGTATAGCAGACGATATAGATAGGGCAGTGTCTATCGAGGAAGCAGAGGAGATACACGTTCTCTCTGGAGCTCAGTGGCGGCTCATAGCTAAAATTTCTGAGGGTGCTGCGTCAGAAAATTGTAATTTTTTCACGAACTAGGGAATAGCTAGTGACATTAAGCTTAAGAATCATGTAATATACATGTATAAGAATAGTATTAAAGAAAAAAAGACACTTATATTGAAGTTTATCGATATCGAAAGTGAAATTGGGGGTGCTGCAGTGCCTATGGACGAGCCGCGACTGCTCGAGTTCCCTATTGGTATGCTCGCACTACGTTTTGATCACGGTTACTAAACCGTGGTTAGCTAATCAAGCACTTTCCGTTCGCACTGCATTCAAGGGCAATGACGGTTACCAAGTGAAATGGTGTTTTCTACAATTCTTTTCTCGCAATTGCGTCAATAGATGGCGGTGAGGGTAGCAACTGGCTTTCGCGGGCGTCAAATTTAGTAAATTATGCCATTAGCGAATGGAGCAGAACCTTATACTATATTTAAGGCTTAGTGCGAGCATAGCATAACAAACGTCCAGACGGCTAGTGGAAGTTTGTGTGTTTGGAACGGTGAACGAGTATTGGTGAGAGAAATCTGCAGCTAAAAGACAAAAAACTATCCGAGATGTCGGAAACATCTGAACAACGGAGCTTTGTCTAGAGCAGGAAGGTATAAGAGCTTCTATGTCAAGGGCAAGGCAAACTTCGAAAAAAAGATGGGTCTAAAGTATCCAGTGATATTCCCTAGTGGTGAAGATGGATATCGTTTTAGTCTGAGGCAGGTTATCAGCTAGTAAATAAATAAAAATCACTATTTTTTTTTCTTTTTATTTAAATCTTTTGATTGCTGAAAAGGTGAAGAAGGTACTTTCCCTAATGAGCCAACTGGAGAAAATTTATATTTCATATGGTGTTTCTAATGTAATAACTTCTTTTAGAGAAATTATGGATAATGTTTATCTAAACATATTAGAAAATTATAAAGTCACAACCGATTGTGTGAGTGGGCAATCCTTGCTGCTAAAACTGATAATGTCAATATGAAGTACCACATTCAAACATGATTCCTCGGTCTGTGACTGAATACAACTGAAACAGTTTCATGTTGCAGAGGGATATTGATGAGGGTTGTAAACAGAGTTCCTTAACTCTCTCAATCCGTGTATGAAGTATTTTTTACTATAGACAGGAATAACTCAATAGTCATAGCAAACTTTCTTTGACATTCTAAAAAGTTAAGGATGCAATGTCGAATTTTCCTGGCCAATTGTACACAAAATTCCAATATGAGCATTTTAAAGAATCTTTCGTTTTTCCCAAGTGAATATTTACTGTATTAATTCCAAGAAGGTCAAACTAGTTCATTCTTAACTGCCTCAGTCCTCGGTATATTAATTGCAGAAATTTTAACATTAAGATCCAGGCCTGGCTCGATTTATGTGAATCGTGGTCTTTGGAAGTAACTATTTATTTTAAAAAAATAGCCTCGATGACGCTAATGGCCTCATGCTTTTATTACTGAACAGCAGTGTGTTAATTTGAAATAATAATAATAATAATAACGGCAATGAATCTATAAATACAAGATAAGAACAACAACAGCATTGTGGAGCTTTAAGAGAAGCTTCGGTTAAAATTAGAGCTGGTTGCTTATAATTTTGCTTTGTTTAACGAAGTTGATACCATAAAAACCATCTGGGGATTGATTATTTATGGACGGGAATCATTTTTAAGTTGCACGTCTGGGCAAGTTGCTTTAATTTTATTTTTGGGACATCTTATGCATGCAGCGGTCTTTTCCAGGAATCTGTTTTTTTTTTGTTTTTTTTCATTAAGTCTTAGGCCTGAGTTGAATTTGAAATCTCCATACGCGTAGTAGCCAATGCGTGCCACGTTCCTTCAGTCTTCATTACATAGAGAAGTACTGCTTCTTCTTCCATTTGATGATGGCAAACACGTTGAATTCTTAATTCGTTATATTTTGCCTCTTTTCCTCTAAACACTTTGCCCTCAGCTCCCTCTTCTTTTCCATATTTTATAAAGGGTCCCTTGGAGATTTGGTCGGCGAAGGCAACCACGAAGGCGCTACAGCTCTTTTGGGTTTTCTTTTTTGTTGTTGTTGTTGTTGTTGTTTTTTTTTAGATCTTAACATAAAATATATATATAATTGCCTGCTTACAATATGCAATTGCCTGCTCACATATACACAAACAATATGCACTTGCCTGTATAATGATAGCAAAGATAAAAGAGCTTTGTGTGCCGATTCGAGCTTGTTTGTCCGGATTTGTGCGATTGATCACGGCGGCTCCCTCTAATGGCTCAATTCCTTTTCATTTATTATTTACTTGGCCAGATTAAACTGCGCTAAATTGGTTTTAATTGATGAATAGTTGATGAAGAAAAGACCTCGTCGCTCATGGTTTAAATAGGGTCTTCGAGGAGAAGAAAGAAAAGATTTGTTTGCGGACGAAGGGAGAAGACTGTGGGAGCTCCACTTTATCTCTTCGAAATTAATTGGGGGCTGACAGAGTTAGATTTTAAAAGGGTTAGTTCTATTGGTTTGTTTATTTATATAAAAATTATAGAAAAAAATGAACCTATACGCTGAAATTTGCTTAATTATTCTCTTCCGCGCACACGCTATCACCGTTAGCTTCTGGAAATGAAAATTGGGTGTTCCAAGAAAAATTTGTGTGCTCTGAGATGGAATTTTTATGATGTGTGAGTAGATTGGAACCGTGTTTCCGAATGATAATGTAAGAGGTTTGTGTGGAGTGTAAAGAAATATAGGTCATGTAATCTATTAGTCTGTTTTGAGATTGTTAGGGCATATGGAACTAGGCGCGGCTGATTAAACGATTGTATGTTGGCCATGGCTAAGGAAAGTGTGACAGAATCAAGAAGAGGAATACCTGAGTTTTATGGTTTTGAAAGCTTGGTAAAAAGACGAAATTGTATGAAGTGTGAAGGTTTTAATGCTCCATATTACTAAAATTAATAAAAATACACAGTTCTTTTGTTTTGTACCAAAGCCTTCAGTATCAGTGGATTTATCACTTTGGTTATCATATATTAACAAATGAATCAATCTTCTAATAACAATGTAAGCAAAATAATTTTATTGTGGCTCAGTAGTCAATAACGCTTAATTCAAACTCTGTACGTTTGTCCGCCGTTTGCACGATAACTTGAAAACGGATTAACTTTTTCAAATTCTGTTTTCAGAAATTTGGCCATCAAGTTCTTTGCTTGGCTGTATCAACTTTTCAGGCTTTTTCATGGACCCCTTCAAGCTGAATTCACGTGCTAAACGAGTTACTGTAAAGAATGCTAATATAAAGGCATATATAACAATCGATTCGTCAAGTATGAATACATGGTTACTTTCTGTTTATCTTTTAATTATTGTTGATATGAGCACGCGCACGCGACGATCGCTTTGTCGACACACGATTGCTCAATTGCTCATAATCTGTATTATTAAGTAGAGGAAAAATGGAGCTACTTATTGGTTTTACAATGTCCGTCTGTCCCCTTCAAAATTTCTGCATTTTTTGAGGTAGGTTGAAATTCGGAATGCAGCTTACTATGGGCATGTCCACCTTCACTATTTAGTTTGGTTTGATTGGCCCATGGGATCGGAATTACTAGAGTGGGAGTCAGAGGGGACAAAAGATCTATGTGGTATTTAGATGCATAAAGGAGTGAAGTTCATTATCTAGATTCCTCTAGGCAAGATCTACATTACTATGAAGTTTAGGCCAAATTGTTCTGGTGGGGTCGGATTTGCGGGGGCAGCAGTCAATCGATCTTTAGAAATATGGCAACATATGACGTGTGATATGTCAATCGATCGGAAATGATGAGAAGACACACCTCTCTTACATTTTCTACATACTACGTTCGAGAATCAGTTTTTTAATTAAAACACGGGGGGGGGGGGGGAGTAGAAAAATGCAGAAAAAGGGGCAAAAATAAATGACCGCAGGGTCTGCTACTTGCTTTACCCTACTCGGAGGGGATTAATTTCTTGTTAATAAATGTATAAATGTATTTCTGCTTCACAGCTAAAGCTTCTTCTTGCAATGTTTACAAGATTTTTATTATTATTATTATTATTATCATTATTATTATTATTGTTGTTGTTGTTGTTGTTGTTGTTTGGAGAAACCAAACTCGGATCATCTCTGGAGGCCAAGTCCCAGATGCGGACCCAAGAGAGGGCCAAGCCCAAAGGAGTCAAATGCAAGGAAGGGAAAAATGACGCGCTCGTGGAAGTATTGATGTTTGGGTGTAGGAATTATAAAATAACTGACTTGGGTTGGCATCAGGAGCAAACCTGCATGCAAAATTTCAGAGCGAACGGAGAATCGGAAGTCCTTCAAAATTCGACTGAAAGGTTCCGTACCATGGAATCTCACATACATTGTCTAAGAGCGAGTTAATATAAGAGATATTAATAATAATAATAACCACTCTTGACCCTCTATTTCTCCGCATTGAGAGATCTCAGTTGCGCTGGTATGGCCACATGATGCGGATGCTGCAAACTGGTCTTCCTAGGCAGTTGTTATTTTCCAAGCCGGTCGGTGATAGACCAAGAGGTGATAGTTTTGCGCCATCCCAGTAACTAACGACTGCTACGAGATGCCAGTAGCAGCCGGGACCGACGGCTTAACGTGCCCTCCGAAGCACGGGGGTTCATGATGGAAGAGCTGCTGGCGGACGAACAAACCAGTGGCTATCACCAGCTGCTGGACAACCAGCACTGGTCATTCAGCAAATGGGTCAGACTACAGTCCCCCAACAGCTGTGCCCCAAATAGCCATCCCACCCAGCAGTGGTCCTCAAGCCACTGGCTGTCATCCAGCCAGCAGCTGGCCGCGCCTGAAGTTGCTTAACTTCATCGATCAGCGAGCCAACCGACGAGACAATCAGGCCACGACCACCCCCCAAGAGATTGGCCTAGAACCAGGTGGCTAGACTACATGGAGAATCTGGGTTCGAGTTGCTTGGGTATTACCAGGGAGGACATGCGCCTGATGGCGGAAGATCGCGATCGCTGGAGATCCTCCATAGGGCTGCTGCCCCCGCGACCCTAACGGATAAGTGGGTTTGAAAAGTAAGTAAGTATTCAAAAATGCCCCTTGAACTTATGAAACCTCGTTTACATGCATTTTTCTTATAGAATAACGGAGTTTAAGATGTTCATACGTGGTGCAAGTAGAATCGCATCTGGTTTATGTTAAATTATGGCTGGAGCTCGAAATGCGGAATTTCCTTTAGTGTATTAAGTGAAATTACTGACCGGTTCGGTGTATGAATGCATGAGAGGTTTTTTTTTATTTCACATGTCAGGCTAGAGGCCTAAGTTTGTGCTGTTTGTGATGTTTGTAATGCACATGAGCATATAAAGTAGTTTTTTAAGATTTATGAACTTTTAAAGCTGCCTATACTCTTGTTTGCGGTATTGGAACTAGGAGGCATGAAAACTTCGAAAGATCGCTCAAACCTGTGCGCTAGCGCATCTGTTTGTATAAACTTATTATGGCTAAAAAGTAGAAAATAAAAAATGTAATAAAAACACCGCTCTTAAATAAACGCATTAAAAGGTAAAACCTAATTTTCGGACGGTATCTCAGAATGGATTTGACAACAAGCTTTGATGGTGATATGTAAGATTGTGTGAAAGTCATAGCTTCAAACTAAAAATCTGATGTTTTTGCCAATTTTTTCATATGAGTGAAGAATGGCCTAAAGAGTAAGGAGGTCATGTCAAGCAGATAAAGACAGGCAATAGGTAATTTTCATTCCTAATAAAATTTGTGCATGGTGCAGTATTCGTGTTTTGTCAAATTACACTGGCTGACAAAAAAAGTGAAGCACCCAGAAGGAGTGGGAATTTTGGCGCCAGATCATTAGGGAATTGTGTCAAACAGCCTTTGGATCCTTTCCCGAGGCAAGTTAGTCCACAGTTGTTGCAGCTCTCCCTCCAGATCCCGCAGGTTGGTACTGAGACGGAGTCGTCTTCCAATGTCATCCCGCACGTGTTCAATGATGAAGAGGTCCGGGAATCTTGCTGGCCACGGGAGGTCCTCAACAGGCTGTAGGCAGTGCATAGACACACATGCTGTGTGTGGACGTGCGTTGGTATCTTGTTGGTACAATGTCCCAGGGTGCTGTGTCAGAGGGGTAGGACGTGCGGACGCATAATGTCTGTGACGTATGGCTGTGCCGTCAAAGTCTGCCGAAGCACTATTAGAGGTAACCTGAACGCATATACAATGGCTCCCCACAACATGATGCCAGGGGTTACGCCTGTGTGTCTCTCCACAATTTGGGACGGTTGTGCCCTCGATGCCGCCAGTGTATAAGAAAAATACGTATAACACCTAAAGTTTGCAATTTTTTTTTAAATTAAATATGATTAACAGTTTGCAAATAAACTGCCTTTAAATGCTCATTTATCATTGTGGATTATATTTTATCAAAATGGCATTTTATTAAGATCCTATCGGATTTCAACGCCAAAATCCTCATAGCAATGGCTACGGTTTTATGGATCGTCTGTTTTGGATTTGAAGTAGTAAGAGAAGCAGTGGAACAGTAAATTGACGGTAGATGGCGATTGGGTTCTAATTATCCGAATGTACATTTCTGCTGATATGGAACAGCTCTCGCCACCAGATCATTCTTACCGGAAGTTTTCCGTTTTGATTTTCTGATTTCGTTTTCTGGTGATGTGGGAACCATGCCTTAGTGTAGTTCAGTTTAACACAAATTTTCCGATTCCATACCCCACAAGTTTATTTCTTGTTTCGATAAATTGTTCCACAATTGATGAACTCGCTTCAAAATTAACTGATAAGCACACAAATAAAAATTCTCACACCGCCTTCCACCATCAGGCTCCATTCTCTTCTCTCCACGCTTTCAAAACAAAACTCGAGAGCAACTGAAAAACAAATTCTGAGAGCAACACAGGCCGACCCTCCATAATGCCAACACTTCTGCCATCTCCTGGCGATTTTAGGACGGTTTCCCCCAACAACTGCCCTAGCACAACTGCTACTCTCCCCCCGGCGGACAACTACCTCCTGGACAATTTTCTCCCAATGGACCTCTTCAAGTATGTCACATCTAGCCTACATAATTTCTCGGTCACGTAATCTTACTTTAGATGTACACTCGTCCTACTGTGGTGAACTTCGACAATAAACTCTCTTCTTGGGTGGAAATGGATGTACATGATCGTTTGTGTTCGTGTGCTCTGCAGTCCCAAGAATCTGAATGGGGTTACTCACTATTTGGTAATCTGTTGTTGCAATTCGTACTCTGCTCTCGATGTCTTGAAGCAAAACTTGGCCTTTCATCACTTTGTGTGGTCGCCGTTTCTTCTGTTCAGACGCTTGCATCGTCGAGGGCCACCTGACCACTGACTTATTCACCACTTGCTCAATTTATCAATAAACTGCTAATTCTCCATTATCTCCAGTTACTGCTCATTTTAAAAGATTTTCAAGAAAATATTAAGTTCTAAGAAAAGCCCGGACAACAGGAATTCTGTGCGTTGTTACAAATTTTACTTTACAATGAGCAGACACCCAACACTAGCTACTCGTTGTTCGTGGCATCTCAGTGTTTTGCAAAAAGATAGTCTGTCCAATTCTGTCCGTGATACGGGACTAAGGTTAATAAAATTTAGTGTCTGGTTTTAGGCTAATATTTGTAGCTTCTTGCACTTAAAGGAGTAAACTTAGTCTTTAAGTTTATTTTTTGCATAAATTAAAGAAATTTGCAATTTGCATGTACCTGGGATCTGCCTGGTGTTCTTCTCCATAGGGATCTTGCCTAATCCCCATGGGGATCATGGGGATGATTCACAACTGGAATTGTACAGGATCACTGAATAGGACCTTTTCTCTTGACATTGCGTTTTGAATGGTCCAAAATCGCATGTGCCTTCCATGAGTCTTCCAACCTCTCCACGCCTTCTAATAGATCAGACTGAAACTGATTTGTTGACCCAATCCCGTTTTTCTGGAATCCACGTACAAACAAAAGCATTATTCAGTGGCAATTAATCTTGAGGATGAGTCAACCACTTTCGTTTGAGTTAAATTGAACAAGATGGAGCAGTTTAGCTGGTTCAGTTTCTCTTACATTTTAGCAGAGATATCCCTCCTCCTCCTCCTCCTCCTTATCTTTGGCTTTTGTCGAATTGCTACTTGGGTGTTCCCCTGCAATGTTGCAATGGATTTTGCCGGCAATCAATAAGAGAAATCTATTGGAACGAAACGAGTCCTTCAGCCGCTACCCCGCCTCCATGGAACCCTGTCGCTTTTCAAGAGGGCTTCTTTTTCTTTTTTTTTTAATATTCGGTCTGTATGGGAGAAACGAATGAATGAAGGGAGGGGTATATTCTTGTTATGTATGTGTCTGTGTGTTACGCTGTAAGATTGAATGTTCGTCTATGCTTGGTTAAAAGAATTTTGTTATCTGCACGTATCTTAACTCTTTGTGCTGGCAGGGGGAAGGACTTGTTGGCCCTGATGGACGAGTTGGAAAAATGTTGAGCGTTCGCCACACAGTGAAGTTGTTGTAGTCAAGGTTTATCGATCGATCTGTCTTTCGGCTGGGCTCCTTCCTCGTGGGCGAGTGTCGCCGCCAACGTTTTTTCGTTATTCAACCCCCATCCCTCCACCAACCTTCACTCTGAGAATGAGATACACCTTACCTTCCTCTCGTGACCCACATACGCCACGTGTTACCTGCAACTCGGAATGGAATGTTCGTAAGTCAAAATTGCCTTTGACAAGTGAGATGAGACATTCCACTCTTGCTCTAACATCATCATCATCATCACTACCACCACCACCACCACCACCACCAGAGAGAGGGATTTCATTAAAACAAAACGGGACTCGAGTTTGGAGTCTCTGGAATTAATTTTACGACTTTATTGTAGTTCTTAAATCGTAATGGGTATCGATTTGGCAATCGCATGAGATAAAAGGAAAATTTTTGAAGGGGGTGGTTTTAGGTTTATGTGCGGAAATTTCGATACGGAAGGCTTTCAATCGTTAAAAATGTGGACGTTAAAAATTATTAACAAAAAGACGTTTCGTCTTTGATTCGATATCTGTTGCCTGATCTGGATACCGATTCGACACTTAAACAGAAAGAAAATGTTTTTTTTTAATGAATTTCTTCCTTCTTTGTTTTGGTGACGCTAAACTAGTTCAGTACACGTGAGATAAGTGGAAGACATTGATGATGATGATGATGATGATGATGGGATAGTCGTGTCGGTTTGGTACATGGATTTAAATTAAGTATAAGAAATTTAAATATGCATTGGTGCTGACGTCAATGCAGATATATTAACAATTACGTTTTAGCCTAGTTTGCTTATTCTGTTGATTAACGTTAACGCCTCACTCCTATAGCTTCCATTGTTGTAAACTTAACAATGGACAGTCTCTCCACTTAGGTGTCCGCTGGAGACCGCCACTAATTCCCATACAACTGTGCGTTTCAAAAAGCTATGGCCATTCCAGTTTAATAGCCAATAAAGCCTCCTTTCTTCAAGATAAGATTGAAAGTTTTGACATCCATGCTGTTGACGAGCTTCTGAAGCACAGACAAGTCAAGTTGTTCCCAAGCAGGAATGATGGCGTCCTTTAGTTCCGCAGTGTTCTGGTATTTCTTTCCGTCAGCACACACAGCCCGAAATAAAATGCCCCAGAGGTTCTCCATCGAATTCAAGTCTGGGGATATTGTATGCACTCTATGACATGCATTCCATTTGCCAGGAATCATTCCCAGATTTTGTGGCGGTGTATATGCTTCCATTATCTTGCTGAAAGATCCAGAATGGTCCACCCAAGTGCTCAACAAATGGCAATAGATGGGTATTCATGGTAGTTGGTCGCCTTCTTTCTACCATCGAGGTTGGTTTTTCCTATATACCCTTCTGCTGGGTTTCGAATACCATTCCAGCAGAAAGCATTCCCGTTTCGCCCATTTAAATAAAAATTTTCTCATCGCTAAACAGGACTCTAGGCCAGACATTCTTCCAGGCAACGTGCTCTCTTGCCTATTGATGTTTTTTCGTTTTGTGTGTTTTGATCAGATAAGGTTGCTTTTCCTCTTCACGTATCTCCAAAAACTGACTTCGTTGAACCACTTTGGACAATGTGGACTTGCTAATTTTGATGTTGGGATCATGAGACTTGTTCTCTTACCACTCCCTTTCTTGTCTCCGAGAGTTTTCGTGGTCTCCCACTCGATTTCTTTATACGTAAAGTGATCCAAGCTTCAAAATGTTGTGAGATCGGCCAGTAATTTTTTGTAAGTTGCATGGACGAGAGTCCTTGTACTTTCAAGGCATTAATATGCCATTTCTTGTATTGGGATAGAGCTTTTCCGACACATTGTCATGTCCCAATACTGTTGCTGGTAATAACAGAAATAAACTTTTTTTTTTCTTGTTTCTAACCTGTTCCACTCGTAATATAAATTGTGGTTTAGTCCGAAAGTTAAATATTTAATACTCTATTGTCTAATTACTTAAAATTTTCAACAAACATTGAATTTTTGGCTACTTGATTAAGGTGGCCTTATCTTTTTGGAACACTCAATATAGTACTCAAAAGCATTTTTGTTTGGCTTTATTTTTCTTTATTGGGAAAAAAAATTCATATTGTACCTTAACATATGATATTGAATAAAAAATGTTTCATCTCTCGTTGGTTTCTTACGACTTCTTTAGAACAAGAAAACAAAGTGGCCATGTCTTTTTGAAACACACCTTACAATAAGCTAATCGAAGCGTTCGATTAGCCCACGGAGTACATAATTTCAAACATGTCTAATAACAATCTAATTGTCTCTCTATTTTTAGACTATTCCAAAGCATTTGACTCCATCCCTCATGAACTTTTTATTTACAAGCTATCCCGATTTTTCAGTATCCGTAGCCCACCCTTTTCCTGGCTCTCTAGTTATCTATCAAACAGACAATACACCCTCCATCTACTTAAAAAAACATCCGCTACTATCACCCGCAATCTTCGTGTCCCCTAGGGCTCCATTCTATCCCCTCGTCTCTTTAATTTATTCATTAATGACCTAACCTATGCAGTATACCTTTACCACTAAGGACGCAACAATCACATATGCAGACTCCTCGTTAAATTTAATCAAAGAAACTTTTAACTCGGTCTTGAATACCTCTTACTCTGGAACAAACCAACCTTTATTTCCCTTAATTTAGAAAAAAACCTTATAAAAAAAACCTTGTATATATCATCTTCCATCAGTGCAACAAAAAGCTTGATATGAACGAATTCTCGCTAAGCTATAATTCTCAACAGATTAACTCGTCCAAATCCTTTAAATGCCTAGGAATTCACTTATCCCATAACCTTTCCTAGGATGCTCACATTAATGCATTAGTTTCTAAGCTAAACCAACGATTAGGACTTTTTTTTCTCGTCTTCATTTCCTCCCCCCCAAAAAAATCCATCTTTTACTGTATAATGCTTTAATCCATTCCTCCCTCTCATATGGCCTCTTTTTTGTGGATCAACCGCTACATTTAATTTATTACGCTTATTTAGACTTCAAAAATGGTTTATACGCATTTTGCTAAAAGTTCGTAAACCTACCCCACTCTCTCATCTTTTTAATTCCGTGAGCATAACTCCCGTACAGTAACTTTGCAGTATTCACCTAGTAACTTTTATATACAAAGCCCTCAATAATTCCATAGTTACTACCCTCCCTCAGCAGTTATTTACCACTACTAGAACCTCTTATAACACCTGATACTCTGATTCCCTGCCAATCCCTCACATAAGGCGAAACTTCTAACTCAAAAGTCTCTCCATTGCCGGGAAGACTCTGGTCCACATTACCCCTAGCTCTCCGTTCATCACCAAACACTGCCACTTTCAAATACCGTCTAAAGAAATATTCTTTAACATTCCCACAAAACTAACTTTCCCCTCCTTTCCTCACCCTTTCCCTCCTTAAAATTTAAACTTTTAATCATCAAATGTTGTTTCTTTGCTCCCCGCCATACTGGCCCTGTGTGGACGACTTTTATCTTTCTTTAGATTAAATAAATAAATAAATAAAATAAATAAATAAATATAATTTCTTTTTCTTAAACATAGATTATATAATTGTCTTAATTTATATTTATTGTTTTTACTTTTTAAACATTAATTACATTTTTTTTTACTAAAACAATATTTAAACATACAAATCACTCCTTTTAATAGTACTTACTTTTCAAACCTGCTTATCCGTTAGGGTCGGGGGAGAGGAGGATCTCCAGCAATCGCGATCTTCCGCCATCAGGCGCATGTCCTCCCTGATAATACTCAAGCGATTCGTACCCAGATTCTCCATGTAGTCTAGCCACCTGGTTCTAGGCCGACTCCTTGGTCTCTTACCCACCAGCTTGGAAAATAACTCATTTACTCATATTTAAACTCAAGCATTTCTTTAACATTCACGGCTTACCTCTCAAATGGATAACAAGTTTTCTAAAAGACAGACAATACTTACTCACTTTGTCTAATATTTCCTCCTCCATACTAACCCGAAACACTGGCGTCCCACAAGGTACTGTCTTATAGATGACCTACCAGTAGCACTAACTCCTCTCACTACCATTTTATATGCTGATGACACCACCTTACTATTTGCTGACTCATCACTCTCACAGAGTAAATTCTGTTCTAAACTGGAATAAATTAAACAGCTTGCATTTAAATATTGAGAAATCAAACTATATCATTTTTCATCAACGTAACAAAAATTAGATTTCACTTTTAGATCTTACCCTAAAACCTTCCAAAAATTTAAAATTCTTAGGCATCAATCTCTCACACAACCTATCATGGGACTCACATATAAACACCCTTTCCTCCACATTAAACTAACGCTTGTGCTTATTTTCCCGCCTCCGCTATCTCCCAAAAAAGATTTTCGCTCATTCAATCCACTCTAATAGCATACAATTCTCGGGCTCTATTACTAAATCGAATATTCAACGTTTACATTGCCTACAAAAATGATTCGTAAGAATCTACCTAAACCTAAAAAAATCTGACTATGTCTTCCATCTATTTTTCTACAGTAAATCTATTACCTATCACCCACCTTTACTCACTACACTTTTCATCCACAAAATTCTAAACAAAAAGTTTTCAATATCTCTCCCCTTTAACTTTTATAAATCTACAACTCCCCACGTAACAATGATTCCCTTCCTAAACTATTAATCAAACATGCTTACCAATACAATAGTAAACTATGGGATGCTCTTCCTTCCAAAATGCGCTCTACCCCGACCCTAACTATCTTTAAATCCAAAATGAAGACTTTTCTTACTAACTCCGCCAACTATCACTTACAATCTTATGCTCATTATAATTTTTTTTCTTAATCTATATTCACCCAGGTATCTAACATGTCGGCCATTGGCCATACCGGACCTGGACGAATAACTCTTGTACTCGACTTATTCTTCTTCTTTAATAAATAAATAAGCAAATATTGGCTTTAATGGGGGTGTTTCTATCATTTTGGGATAGATATTTTACGCTTTTCTGCTAATATTGTGGCAAAAACACCATCTGCCACAATTAACTAAAACTTTTATTTGCAAAATTGGATATATTAACATTTGTAAGATCAAATATTCGATTTGCTTTTCCAGAAAAGTAAAAAAAAAATTAGAAATTAGCAGGTGGTCCTATCATTTTGGGACACACCTTATGTCTATTCTCGAGGTTCTGAAGGAAAAATTCAGATATTATCGAGCTGATGGGCGGACCCTTTAAAACACCGTTGGGAAGTGAGAAGTATTCCTCCTCAGATTCAAATTCTGATTGGTGGACACAAATCTCTATGTACTATAAATTCCGTTGCTTGTGTTCAGTAATTTTGTAGCTGTATACCCATGAAGATGGTCTAAACCGAAACGTTGTTGGCTAATAAATACTCTCCATCATGCTATTTATCCGGGACCTTGTGTGTTATTTGATGTTTTATTTGCGTGTCGTTTTCTTTGTCTTACCCTTGGGTGTATCACTGACGTTGTCCCTTCAGATTTTCATTTGAGAATGATCTCACTTGCAGTTGAGCAGTTGTTGCAATCGTACTATTTCGGCAAAAGGTAGGCTTTTATATCAAGAATATACCAATTGGATTATAGTGATGAAAACGTGACGTCGGACTATCTACAGGGTGATGCAGCTTTTTATTGAATAAGCGTGTACTTCAGATGAGGCATGGGTATACCTACGTGACATCCAGTAAAAGTGTCCAGTATCTCCATCACACGCAAAAACGCTCTGAAACTGTCGCTCAATCTTATATTTGTGGAGCCAGGCACTAAGATTATCAGCAACTACATCACTAAAGTGCAGAGCCTTTTCTGAAGGACTTGAACCCTTTTTGCCCTGATTGGAATTTCGTCTTCCATCAAAGTTTTCTTACCGCCTCACATGTCAACACAAACATGCCAACAACGTGTCTTTCATCAAAGCCATGACCTCCAGATGCTGCTGCATGTGATTTCTGGTCGTGGGGAGACCTAAAATCTAAGTTAAACAAGAGGACGAACTGTGAGGGAGGAGCTGCACAAAATTCCTCAAACAATAATAAATAGAGCTCTCAAGATCTGGCCGAAAAGATGCCGCCAAGTCTGTTATGCAAAGGGTGGCTATTTCGAAAGCCTTCAATAAAATTTTGAACACTCTCTATACCCTATTAATTTCATAGCATGATTGCAACCAGAGCATTCTCACGGCAGGCTAGAAAGAATGGAATTGCAAATGAAGCTTTAAATTTGAAATGCAATGGAGAGAAGAAGAAAAAGAAAGGAAGATGAACTCTTTATGAGAACTGGTGCTAATTTGGATAAGCTCCGTCCTTCTAATGTTGTTTACCCCCTCGTTCGTAGGGGGGGGGGTCCTTCTATTCTTTTTTCGTAATCGCCAGTGCGTTAAACACTCTGCTAAGCCGGTTGGGTGTTGAGGCGCATCTCGTTATGGTTGACAGTCATTAATCAAGGGGGGAAAGCGCCTTCGTTCCGATGTGTTTTCAGCTTCCCCAGTTCCTCATTTTAATTTTTTAGCCTCCTCGCTCTTCTACCCCCTCGTCGTTGTTCTCGTATTTTCTCCGACTTCTTTCCAGGACGATCAGAAATCGATGGGAGGTTGAATTGGAAAGCCTTCTTCGGTGGAAGGGGATAAACGGAGAATGTCGATTTGAGGGATTGCGCTGGTTAAACGATATCCATACATACAGACCCCCCCCCTTCTTCCTTATTTTTTGTAATCCTTTTCCTTGGAGAACTAATTAATGTTACTTTGCTTCCGTTGATGATGGAAACCGGCTGAGGACGCTGGAATTTTTTTTGTATTATATTTCATCATTTTTACATTGCCTATGCGGTGAAGATTATAATTAATGATTTTTACTGAGTTTTTTTCCCCTACCGAGAGAACGCGATACCCAGAACTTGTAGTGATAGAGAGTTTCCAGATTATACAAACAGGGTGTTTGCAATTACACTGAGAGTACTCAGAGCCATATGTAGCTCGATCTCACAGCCGGAATGGCACCATTCACAAAGAGTCAGACAGATATCTTATTTTCAAAAATAGAGAGTATTCCCTTCAATACAATTAATCCAGGCTTTGTTTCACTGCTGAGCTTCTCATTAGAGATTTGGCCGTGTATTTTAGCACCCGGGAATGATAAAATTCTCACTTATAATTCTCTCTTCAGCAAAATGGACGTGCAGTTAAAAGAAAATCCAGAATCCAACCAGTCCATAATGGCGTTTTCGCGTTCTTTTTCTCCCGAGATTCAAAATATTTAGAATCAGTTTTCAAAATGCAATACAGTCGAACGCACTTAAAACGAATTTTTAAATGCCTGCAGTTTTGTTCGTTATAACCGTATTTCGAAAAAATACTGATTATTAAAATCCAAGATGGAAAGTAAACAATGAAGGATACATGGTTCCTCGGACTGAGATGATCACGTGACTTTTGAGTTTCAGACACGTATAGATAAAATATATGGTCTAAGGAAAACGGATCGCGCCAGGTGCCGCATAAGTCGCACTAGAGTAAGACTCTAAATAGGTGCTCTAACTAGGGCCGATCGTGAGGTCTTTCATTAAAATTGAAAATGAAAGTAAAGTTTTAAACTCCCGATAGGGTGGCGCTGCAGTTGCAGTTGGGCTGATTGTACATGCAGCGCCACCTTTCAATAGAGTTTCTGCCCTATCGGGAGCTAGAAACTGTAGCTTCATTTTAACAGCGGAGCTCGATGACCATTTATATCTATAGACCAGGGCTGTCCAAGATTTCTGTCCGCGGGCAGCGCCCGTGCACGCGGGTAATCTTCCTCCCCCCCCCATTGCACATTGCGTTGATCAGTTCCTTAAAGTCGAGTTGCTAATTATCAATTCGACACTGTAAAAAAAAACAATAAGAGGCACTTTACCATTTTATTTCCTTCGTTTTAATGTGACAATTTTCTCGATGTCAGATAGAATTGTATTTTCTTTTTCCCGACAGGACACGATTGCATATTAAGCATTTATAAGCCGATCTGTGAACAATGAAAAAAAAAACAGATTCTCCCACTCCAGTTTAAATACTGGTTCAGTGATTTTATGCTTTTTCGGAATGTGCGCCATGTTATGCGAGACGAAAAACAAGCAAGTATCAGTAACAAAAGAAATAATGCCTCATTTAACGGAATCGCCCCCTAAAGTCTGGCAACACTGCATAGGAAAAACTATACCCACTCCCCTCCTGAGTTTTGGACTATCTCCTCGGCTTTGCCCGTGAACTTTTTATGCTGCACGCGGGCGACGTGCACGATTGGACGGCCCTGCTATAGACCGTGGTTTCAGGGCTTGTATCTCTCTCGTAGGCCTCGCGCAGGACCCGTAGCCAACGAAAAAGACAGGCCTGGGACAACTTCACCAGAAGACAAATTTCATACGAGGGTTGGGGCATAAGTCATGGCAACTATTTTTTTTCTTGTAGATATGTGAACGGGTCACTTTTGTCGTGTGGAAGTTCTGCAGGCATAGTATGTATGCAGAACAACAGATGGATCTGTGATAGCTGGTAGTAGCGCAGCGAGGGCTGTGAAATCAGTCAGTTGGTGAGTGTCGTGCGAGCTGGAAGTAACCCGTGTTGAGCAGCGCGCTTACATCAAAATATCCGTTCTCTGAGGGAGAAATGCGATGGAATGTCACAGTGAATTAGTGGAAGCCCTTGGGAATAATGCCCTACCATACCGTACAGTAGCACGGTGGGTAGGAAAGTTTCAGCAAGGACGTGTGTCAACCAGTGATGAGCAACCGTGAAGGCCATATTGCCCTGTATACTACCGTAATAAATTAGTGTGTTACGATATTTCAGTGCTATTCATTATCCACACATGTAGTTAACACCTTGTCCTTTCGTCTGTATATGTCACAGACTGGTATCTTCAAGAAAAAAAATAGTTGCCATGACTTTTGCCCCAACCCTCGTATTTTGTTACCCCATCACACCTAGTCAAAATTTAGGGCTTATTATTGGTAGAAATGTGATTAAAGATCACTACGAGGCCAACGAGAGACAGGGCAGGGGACTCAAAAGTCATCTGACCATCAGGGTCCAGGAAAAATCCATCCTTCATCGTTTCCAACGTAATGACACTGATCGTTAAAATCCAAGATGGAGACAATGAAGGATGGATTGTTGCTCGGACCCCGATGGTCAAGTGACTTTTGAGTGCCCTGGTCTGTCTCTCGTTGGCCTCGAGATGACTACTTATGATGTTTTAACAATGTATGACGTTTCTGTTATCAGGCCTTCTGTCTAGGAGGTGTTGCCTGGCATACTGCGTCATCAAACCAGGGTTGGCAATCCAATCTTCATTGTTTAAAACAAACGAAAAAGCACTTGTTGGATTGTCAGCCCTCGTTTGATGACGCAGTCAGCAAGCAGTGAGCAGGCCTTGTTTTTTAGGTGGCATTGTGCCTGGGCACTCAGTAGTCACCTGACCATAGTAATCTGAGCAACAATCCAACCTTCATTGTTGCCAACAAACGAAAAAAAAGATGATCGTTAAAATCTAAGAAAAGGTGACTTTTCCGCTTCCAGGCCTTGTTATCTCATAGGCCTCGCGCTGGATCCAGGGCCAACGTAGTGACGGGCCCCAGCCACAGCCTTCTAGAAACTACCAAGCCTGAACATGGCGTCAATAATGTATTGTTGAAGCACTAAGATTGTGACTTCGATTATAAATGATGGATTTATAAGTAATACTTTGATATAAAGTTATTTATTCAACATGTTTCGCCCAGGGGCCATCTTCAGGAATAACAGAAATTGACAAAATTTTATAGAATATATATGGGATAGGTTGTGGGTGGGATGTATTGATGTGGGAGGGTTTTGGACTTTGCGAATGAGAGTTTGGCTTGCTGGGGAGGTAACTGTAGGGGTCTATTACTCTGGAGCAGGAGGGGAGAGAGCGAGGAACTAATAAGGGTAATGATGAGTTAAGGACTATGAAAATGTTCACCTTCTTGAGGAATGAAGATGATGATATATATGAGACTCCTTCTTGGGGAATGACGTTGAGTAATATAAATATGTATGCGTGTGATCAGTTATGTTGTAATAGGGATGAGTAAAATGTAGGGAAGATGTTGATAATATGCTATAATTGGAATCTGAGGGGAGGATGGATGGAGTTAATTGCTCCCCACCTGCTCCAGAGCAATAGAGACCTACAGTTATCTCTCCAGCAAGCCAACCTCTGATTCGCCAAGCCCAAAATCCTCCCACGTCAATACATCCCACCCACAACCCTTCCCATATATATTCTATAAAATTTTGTCAATTTCTGTTATTCCTGAAGATGGACCCTGGCCGAAACATGTTGAATAAATAACTTTTTATCAAAGTATTACTTATAAGTCCATCATTTAAGTCACTTATAAGTCACCTGACCATCTTAGTCCAAGCAACAATAGCAATCTATCCTTCATTGTTTCTATCTTGAATTTTAACAATCAGGATTTTTTCGTTTGTTGGATGATGATGTAACAGTGTATGATGTTTCAGTGCCGAGGCTTTCTTTGTAGGAGACGTTGGCTGGGGCCCGTTATTTCGTTGGCCCCGCCCTGGGCCTTACAGTTGTGCCATTACGAATTACTGGAATCCAACTCGTCGATCTGGATATTTACAATGTGCCCAGAGTCTTGTTAATTGTATTAATTGTTTTCTATGCTAATTTTGAGGGGTACATCAAAAAGCTTTTTGATGTGAAATCTGATTATCAGATTCCATAAAATAGAAGATGAATATATGCAAATTGCAGAGATAGCTTGTAAAAGGAATGTGTTGCATATTATGAAGGAATGGGCCAGATGCTGACATTTGGGTGTTTACTTCGTTTGATGTGCATGTAAAGCTAACTTTAGAATGCATTGAATAGTCTGTACAATTTCGAGTTGATATATATAAAGATGTCATCTTTAAGAAGGACCGAAGCTGCCTAACTGGATGTGATCCAGAACTCATCCGAAAAGACAACGGGATGCCATTGTGCACATTTCGAGTGAAGTTTTTTTCCCAACACAATTGCAACGCGTTATCTTGACGTTTAGGAATTGGGAGGGAAAGAGAGTTTTCTGCCAAAAATCGACAAACTGTTGGGTTTAAGGGATCTCTGCCTGTGGCTTTTAGAGTTCGTTGCACGACCACTGAAAAAGACTAAACAAGATTTTATAGAGGTTACGTAATGCTTTTGTTATCACCACTCTAGATCTTCCCTCGAAAGTGTTATGTAATGGAAAGACATTTGATATTTGGGTAGCTTACTAAGATGACGCTTTTATTTTTTTTCTTTCTCTCTGGGTACTCTTCTCTTTCAATTTCCTGTTGTAAATTGACAAGGATAATTTTGAGCGTTTTATTCGTTCTTTGAGGATGATTGATTTCATGCAAAGCACGTTACGCAACAACACCCGACCGCGAAATTCATCCGCTCAGAGGTTTACGTAATCACTTGATTAAACTTTTAATTCCGAAAGTGGATATTTTATCCTCCACCGTGGGTTCCACTTGATTTTAGAGATTCACTTAAGCTGGCTTTCTTTCTTTGAATTTTTTTTTATTGAAACAAGATCTGAAAGTTTTAAACTTATTTATGGAAGGTTCCCAGAAGGGGAGCTCGTTTAGAGATGAGATAGAGTAATATTACACAGTATGTTTATAATCTATAGTTTATACCAGTGTATGGAATTCATGTTTCTTTTTATCTCGTATTTTCCAGGACGCCTATAAGAACTGGGTGTGCTCCGAGGTGTTGCCTTTCTTTCAAGATGGGCAACAGAAATCTCCGTGTCGCTACTTTTGCCGTCTGGTAGAACAACAGTGTCCTTATTTTCTACCAGACACTAAACTCCAATATGCAGGCGAATCAACCTTCTTATGCATGGGTAAGTGATTGGAACAGGTTAGCCTTAGCTAAAATTAAGTATCTAAGCCTTCGACCATTTATATACAGGGTGTTGCATAAGACCGGAATATTTTTTAGTCATTTATATTTATAATGATCACTTAAAAACATAAACTTGTACTAGCGAACATCTAACATCTGGTTATCACATTTGACATTCTTTGTTCTATTTAAATGGAGGATTACGTTAATTACAACTAGTTTCACAGAGACACAATCAACAGCACCACTAGTTCTGCCTGACCAGACTTTGGCTTCGCTAGGAACCTCTTCTCTTTTTGCGACCGACCTTGGGTACATCATTACCTCAGCAGACATCAAGAAGACGGGAGGGCATCAGTGTCCCTTTTAACATATGAGGAGGGACCTCTGAATTCCTTACAATGGTCTATTTTACAGACCACAGTATTTGCCTATACAGGTTGCCTAAGGTATTTGAGGACAGATTCACGTCAAGAAAGAAAACAGAGATGTAAGTCGAGATAATAACTCTATTATCGAAACATATCATGAGCATATACAAGAAACCTTCTTGTTATATGGCTATTCAATGAATCCGCCTTCAGCTTCTATACCTGCTTCAATGCGAGATCGAAACCGTCGACATGCGCGAATCAAATGGTCATGGTTCATATTGGTCATTACTCGAACAATGGCAGCTTTCAATTCATCTTTGGTGTTATGGGGATGTTCATTGACCTCTCTCTCCACAAAGCTCCATACGTAGTAGTCCAACGGATTCAGGTCAGGGAAGTTTTGAGGCCAAAGGTTAGGGGTTACCTGATTATGGAAGTTGTCGACCATCCGTTCCTGTGTCATGCGAGACTTATGTGCTGGGGCAGAGTCTTGCTGAAACACGTAAGGCCTTCTGTTGCGTATCGTGTCTATCCAAGGCTTAACAGTTGTCCGCAGAGTTAACTTTAAGGCCTTGGGAAAAGAAGTGTGGAGGCATCACATATCCTTCACTGTTGTCAACCCCTAAAACCATGACATTTGCAGGAAATTTCATATGCATGACTCGTGGCACTTCCGAAGGCCTGCACATAACCATCTGTCATTTTTTCTGTTCATCAGAGAAAATCCACAGCAAATCAGCTTCACACGGATTTTTCAGCTTGTTTAAAAGCCTGTTCGATCTGAGTAGGCGGTTTTCCCGTGTTTTGTCTGACATAAACTAACCTCTTCGCATAACATACGAGTGATATCTGATGTTTTCATGGACAACATTTCTGATTGTTCCTTCCGACACATGGAGATCTTTGGCAAGTGACCTCGTCGATGTTCTAGGATTGTCATCGATGGCTTGCTGCACTTGCTGAATAAATTCAGGTGTTCTGATGATGTGAGAGCGTGAGGCATGTTTTTTACGTTTTGCTACTGGTGCAACATTGCCATCTTCGGTCTCCAACTCCTTCCGCACTTTGCGGACGAATGATCTTGCGACCTTTAGAAATCGTGATATCTCTAAATCGTTGTGCTCTACCTTTATTGCCACGATTACTGCATGTCTCTTCATGATTTTGTTCTTGATGGTCTGCCATTTTGTTTTCCGGAAACGGAAAGGACATACAATTTACTATAGTATAGCAGTAACCAAACGAAGGTGGTCCTCAAATACTTTACGCACCCTGTACTATACTCCGGGCCTTCTTTACTATCCTATGCCTCCAGCCAATGAGAAAACACCATGAAATCACGATTATGTTAATCGTCACCCTTCGTGTTTACTCTTTCTAAGCCCTTTGTGATCACCAAATACACCAAGGTTTGCTACTTTCCCAAATGGTCTTGCCTGTACTGGCAACTAACGTACATTACCACATCCTCATTGGGGCTTACCCTCCGTCGGCAAATGGCTTACAATACCGTTATACCTAAGCATATTACAATTCATCGCTCACATAGCATATAATCATCAACCTACATTACTACATTGAGATCCCATGCAAATACATGGTTCACAGGATATTACATTCAGCTTATTGCTGTTGGGCCATACAACTTTGATACAAAAAATTGCATTACCACCTTCAAGGCTCCACACATCAGGCCAATAATGATACAAAAATCTTATTATCATCGCAAGCATCAGACATCACAACGGAGGTCCTCGCTCCTGTAACGGGGAACAATCGTTCTCTCTGCATAATTTGTACATTGGGTTGTGTCTTAATTTTTGCAGATACATAAGGAAACAAGCAAAATTATCCATAGTTTACTTTGGGTCTAGCTCCGTCGACATGGCTATAAAGCCATTACTGTCTAAGTCAATGCTACACTTATTGGGGCACTGATATACTTGACACGGACGGACATCCCATTATCTGCTATGAATTTTTCGTCCAGATACTGACGATTCCACGGCAACTATATCAGAAAGAGTTCCGTTGGGAGGTTCAATTAATCAATTCCTCCACAATATTCAATTACAATCCTAGGCACATCCAGCTATCAGTGAACATACTCCACAGCATTATGGTGGGCCAAAAGAAACGTTAGCCTCAATGTATATAGTATATGTACATCTCCAGCACCACGTTCATCCTTCTCATTCCTGAAAAAGAACTCCTGCACTCTCGGAATGACTTACGTCATAATAAACAAAAATAATTAGCAGTTTTTAAACAACTAACAACAGTGCATCCACAGCATCACATGGATGCTCGGAACTGTATACCCCGCAGGATATTGGCGCGAAAATACGGTACTTTATATACAGCTATTAAGTGGGTGCTAATAATTCTTTGCTGTAATGACAGCCGCCAGATGTCGTAACATATTCTTCATCAGTTCTGATAGCATGAAAAGAGAATATGCCTCTTTATGACGTGTTTCTAGATGCCTCTTAGATGTTTGCAGTTGGTATTCTGATTCATCTCAGAGAAGTAACAGATCGGGTTTTGTGAAAATGTTTCATTTAGGTGCTGTTGGACCCAGGCCATGCTTTTCCAACATCTTTAAACAGGAGTGCTTCTACGTCTTCATCCATCGGATTGGGCAATTCCCTTCCACATTTTAAAAATAGCTGCTAGACATTGTGATGAATGCGAAATAAACAACATTGCCAGACAACACCTATCAAATCTGCTCTTTCCATACGTAATTGCATGCGAGACGAGTGCTTTCCGGAAGAGGCGCGAGTGCAGCGATGTTTACTTTTCGATATGGCCAAAAGAAATAAGACCATATCATCACTCACGAACTCTACTTGGGAACACAGTACGGTAGATCTCATTCAGGTGCGACCATCTGACTGCGAAAGTACAGCATAACTTATTGCGGAAAGATTGGCTCTTCCTATTTAGGCGCACATAATCGCATGATAGTCTCATTGTTATTGGAAAGTGGAGAATGTTGTTGAGTTTCAACGACGTTGGAGGGTTGAATTTGGTGCACGACCGCCAACAAGGGTAACAATAACAAAACTCCGAGACAAGTTTGAAGCCGAAGGAACGGTGAAAGAGGAAGTGCTATGGAGATCTCGCCAATCTAACAGAAATCCGTATTCGGGAAAAAAACACTTTTAGTCACGTGTGAATTATTTAAATAAAAAAAAATACTCCAACTCAGTTTTACAAAATTTTAAGAGTTTTAAATACAAGTTGTTGCTCAGACTTCAATGGTCAAGTGACTTTTCAAGGCTGCTGCCTGTCTTTTTCGTATTGCATGCTTCAAGCCAGCTCCAACAATGCTTAAATGTGCAACAATGAAGGACGTATTCATTTATCAACAAAAATCATCCTTCAGTAAAACTAATTGTTGGGCGTAGCATTTAAGCACTTCTTACTACAGTCACCCCTCTGCAAGTCTGCGTTCCACAAATCAGCAAGGCCATGGAACCGAGATTGCGACTTGTGGAGGGACGACTGTAGTAAATTTGAATCATTAGGACGAGTTCCATGAACCGATTCGAAATACAGGGTGTTCATCACATTTCAGTCGTAAATAACTTGGCATCCGTTGGTCGCAGTTCAGTGAACCGCTTACCATTTGAAAGAGGGGAACCTCAAGTTTTTGTTCAGTGCCAGTAGAGGTCTCTAGGGTGCTTTCCAGTATCTCATTAGACTTGAAGCTACAGCAAGAAATGTTGACATTTTGATTAGTAACCTTCATAGGTCTTATGAAACACTCTGAATATAATGGTCTGCGATATTTTCATATGAAATAGTCAGAGCTTATCAAAGATCAAAGTACAATATCCACTTCGCTACTTGTTGTATATCTGTAGTTTCAGGCGAGGTGTGTTAGATTCATAGACATGTGGCTTGGTAGTTCATTATAGAGGATCCAAAATCTAGACTTAGCCAAGCATCCTTCCAGTAGCGTATCATATCTTTGTATAGAGGTAGCCAAAAGTGTGGTATTTTGAGAAAGGCATTCACATCCTTTGCTGAATGTCATTCACATTCTTATTTCAGATGTATTTGGTACATTTGAAGTAAGCCATCTCGGTCGACTGCTCCGAAATCTTCCAGAGGAAGTTTGCCAGACTTTGGCCATACTACCGCAAAACTAGAAAGGATGATTTTTAATATTTTGTCTGGATCATGTACAGTCTATTCCAAAAGCGTTTCACTTAGGCGAATGATGTTTGGCGTCTTTGCAATACATTAAACCAGTGAATTTAATCGGTCAGGCAAGAAGTCGAGTTTGAATCAAGTCGGACTCGATTTCTTGCCTGAACCAATTAATTTCACTAATTTAATGTATTGCAAGGATCCCAAACATCATTCATCTAAGTGCAAACGCTTTTGGAATAGACTGTACATATACAGAGGGGTCCAAAAAATGTACTCACTGTTTGGTAGTCCATATCTTATTACGAATTTGACTTGCAGGTACAATTTTGGTCACTATGAGAGAGTTATCATAAATATTCAAAATAACCAGCAGCTTCTAAACAACGCCGATGGCACCGAACGGCACATCGAACCATGGCTGTCAGTGGTAGCACATGAGCACACAAACTTTTTTCAAATTCCTCATCCTCGCGAACCATGTGCTCAAACCAATCACAGTACTTTATCCTTCGATTCAGGTCGTCTTCATTCATTACGTCTTGGAATGAACACTTTCTGCTTTGCACCCTTCGAAATGGGTCTTACACTTGACTGGCTCACTCTATTTTCGAGCGCTCCCTGGTTCACCACCGACCACTAGCGCCACCTACCACAACAAATTTCATAATTTCCTAGTTACACTACACTTCTGCATAAGATTAATAAGTGTAAGTCTTTTTGTTTCGAAATTATTGAGTACATTTTTTGGACCCCTCTGTATGTTGATGTTTTAAACGGAATTTGGTAGCGAATTGACGATTAATCTGGACTTTTTCTTTTACTGCAGATCCGGACGATGAGGAAGCACCAGCGGAGATTGATGGTTCATGCTACCTTCCCTGTCACCTAGGGTTGAGTCCTTCGTGTCCCAACTTGACTTCTTCAGCATCGTCATCATTGTCCTCCTCTTCCTCTTCCTCCTCTTCCTGTTCCCCACTCTTCTCTTTTATATTTTCTGCGCCACCCAGGCGTGGTGGCGTAGCTGACCCTTGTGCCCAGGGACTTCTCCACCTGGGCTGGACGTCGTGGCTCGCCACGGCACTGGTGCTGCCCTCTGTGCTACTAGGGGTCACCGGAAGGACTTTCCTGTTGCCGCCATTTTGTCTGGGACTCACATAGTAATAATCGATAAACGTTATTGAAAAAGACGACATTTTAAAACAAAGACATGATTAAATTAAATAAAAAATAAATAAATAAACCCGGACTACTTTTTATATGCCCAAAATAGTTATATAAACATACAATGTATGTAATGTAATTTTTGTACTAATTACCAGAGTCTCAAGGAGTTTTACTTGTTCTTATTAGGAATTTGTTAACTTTTCTTCCCTTGTTTTGTTTGATAAAGTTTACGTTATTTCATTAAAGGTGTATTATAAAACAAAAGAAAATTATATTATATATATGGAGAAAGAAAGAAAAAACAAATAATAATAATAATAATATAAAAAATAATGATGATAATAATTAATAACAAGTTACATAGTTTGATTCCTTATTAAAAACTCCAGTTAAGAGTACTTGTTCCTGGTGAAACGTAAGAGTAAATTATTTTTAACATATAAAAAAACTCTATTTTTGATTGATTACTAGCCTGCCATGTTCTCTCTAAGAGTAAATAGACACCTAATTTTGTATTTTGATTCTCCCATGATGCACTTGGTTGCTTTCACCTTCTCCTTCTTTTGCCTTCTTTTTATTCATCGTCGTTATCGACAAAGAGCATTGTTTCTCTCTTTTGAATATTTATTATGTTTTTATTTTCTCTGATAATATATAATATTGTTTAATTATTATTATTATACTCCTAATATTTTAATATTTATTGTGTTATTCATCATTTGACGGTTTTATAAGGCTTTGGGCTCACCAACTGAAGACGTGAGAAACAAAATTTGAATTTCGACGTCGTCTCCTTGTGTGTGCGTGTTTAGTGTGCTTCTTCTTCTTCCTCTTCCAAAGTGTTTTGTGATGGTTTTGCTCTTTTATTTCTTTTGTTTTTCTTAAGTTTCAAGTGATAGCAAGCAAGTCGGTTTAACTAATTGCATAACAACGTGTCTTCCATCTACAAATTCAAGACGCAATTTCACTTCAACTCAAGGAAAAAAAAGAGAAAATAAATTTCTTTTGTTTTAAGTTTCGCCAAATGAACAACTTTACAGAAGATGACGACGAGTGGCTCGGTTGAAGAGCAATTTCTTTTTTTAAGTTTATTTACTCAATTGTTTATTAATTCTATGTTGTAATTTGAATTTATAATAATAATTTAAATAATTTTATTTGTTTCTTCCCATAGGTTAGTTTGAACTGCGAGATGAAGTTTTTTTTTTAAATTTTTTTGGTCTTTCATTATTAATGTTTAAACATAGAAGGAATGCAAAAGTATTTAATATCATCACCTTCATGAATGTATTATAAAATAAAATAAAATTTACTGCCAGCTTCTTCGTTATTCTAAGTTATTGATTACTGTATTTACCCGAATACATCCTGCATGCGACGAAAAAAATTTTTTCTAGGCATTATTTTTTATTATTATTAATTTTTTTTTTTAATTTATGGTATTTACTCTAAATAAATTATGTTACATTTACTCTAGATACAGTGGCATAGCCATGTCTATTCATTGAAAAAAAAATCATGTGAAATTTTTTACATTGAGCACCTTGAATTACTTGAAAATTAGAAAATCAAATTGAGCACCTTGAAACAAAGCAATTAATTAGGAAAAAATGTAACTAACAGCGGAAAAATTCGGGTGTCCAAAAACCCAAAGAAAATTAGTAATTAGACTAAAACAGTATAAGGGATCAGTATGGTTAACTACTGGCGTAATAGGTGGGGTTTACATACATTGAAAAAAACTTGAGAATATTTTTTCCCATTGAAATGGCCAAAAAGGGTGTTAAAAAAAAAAAAAAAAAAAAAAAAAAAAATATGGCTTAAATTCGATGTCGAGATCTATTCGGGTAAATCCGGTAATAATATTAATAAATTGTTTACTAATTGAAGCAAGGAAAAAAATTCTACAAAGGAATGATAAAGTCAGAAAAAAAATTTTTAAATGAATTGCAAACTAAAAAAAAAGACATATCATGTGCTGTTTCATGGCTATCAATGTTACTTAATTATATGATTAATTTTATTTATTACTACTACTACTACTAATAATAATATTTTAATAATAATAAAAATAAAATGAGAACCAGCGTTTCTTCAATAAAATGTATTCGGAGTTGTGACAATCTTTAGATCTCATACTGTAAGGCGATTTTTAAGTTGTAATTTAATTATAATATTATTTATTATAAGTTCCTAATTTATTATAATAACCAAGTGCATTTTGGGTAGACATGGCAGACGATGGTGTTCTTATGTCGAATCAACTTTGCTGAGTTAAATAATAATATACTTTATTGCGAAAAACTGCCGAAGTTTCGTGCGCCAGTTTTGGTTTTAGTTTTATTACTTTTAATATTATTATTAATTTATTTTGTGTATTTATTTATTTGTTTTGTTGTTATTATTATTGTTATTATTATTATTATTATTATTAATGTGTTTATTTCTTCCCTCAATCCCGTTTTTATATACATTTTTTGTTTTGTATGTAGACTGATGTTCACCAGTCTAGATAATTCTTGTTGAGTTTCTGATTAGTCGGAATAGTTAAGACTAGCTCCCCTGCCCTCATCTCTTAAAAACCCTACTCCAATTTCCCTCCCATGGAAAAATAAATTATAAATATATAAAAAAAAGAATTAAACCCCCCCCCATTTTCATCACCTTCTCATCGAAACCATTGTAATAGGCAGGCTTACATTTGAGCTTACTGTAGAAAAACAAGAAATTAATTCTCGGGTTGGAAGTTAAAAACTCCAGATGTAAAGGGAGGAGAGAAGAAGAAGATTTTAAATAAAATACCTTCTCCCCGAATACAATCAAGAAAAAAAATTTAAATTTAAATAAAAAATATATAATTAAGAAAAAAAATTTTTTCTCGTACATTGCCCTATTTTGACCCACTTGTGTTAGTTTCCCGTTAAAGTGGGTGAATTTAAAACAAAAATTTAAAAAAAAAATGTTGACGTTGTTCGTAGAGAAGAGGATAGGCCTATTTATAAAAAACAAAAAGAAATCCAAAAAAAATTTAAAAATTTATCTTTGATCGTTGCAGCTAGTGATTATAATTATTCTATTTTTGAGTTTCGTCTATTTTTCAAGAGATAAATTCACGCGAATGAGAAAGCAGTGTCATGGAAGGCAGCTAAATTTACTTTCTGTTTCCATTCATTTCAAATCACCTCCTAAATCCCTCTTAGTTTGAAAACCCTTTTTTAATTTAATTTTATATATATATATTTAATTTGGTACGTTCTTAATTTAATAAAATAAATTCCAAATTTCAAATATTGAAAGTTGTTATTCTTATTATGACCTCTTTTCTTTTCTCTTTAATTTTCATATCTATCATTGCCCAATACATTACTTATTTGGCATTGGAATTGGTAATGGAATACTAGTAGATGTTTATATTCTGTATATTATTATTATTAATAATATTATTATGAAAAATAATACAGATTAATGAACCGAAATCACTGTCTTTCCGAATCCTGAAAAGAAGATACGATTTATTATTTTAATTTTTTTAATAAGTAACTTCCCACAACTAAAAAGAGAAACGAAAACCCAATGGTGTATTTTGCAATAATGTAAATAATGTTATAAAAAGAGAATTATTATTATTACTACTACAATGTTTTTGTTCTGTCCATTTTAATTAAAGAATATCTACTAATATAAAAGATCTTTCTTTTTTTTAATTTCTAACTTTTATTTTCTAGTGCAGATAGGTTTTAAACAGTGTATTTTTAAAAGAGAATGACGATTTAATAAATATAAAATTCAAAAAAGAAAGTTCTCTCTTAAGTGTGTGTCTTTGGCAACTTCTTTGTTTCTCGTGTATAAGCCGCACCCTCTTTGTGTACACAGTGCAGGTCTGATTGGTTAAAACGCTCTCTAAATATTCAATCGAGTTTATATGCCTTATATCCTTTTAATGATTTCTATCAGATTTTAAATTACATTGTCGCGGCAATCATGATGAGCTTTTGCGCAAAGACACTGGTCACATCGGTGAGATGAATCGAGCGATTTTATTAAAAATTAGCATATCCAATGCATATGCACTCGATCCTAGAATCTGATTTCTGTATTTCAGAAATGATGAAGCAAAATTCTAAAGTGGAAAGATTTAGGCATGCAGTCCAAAGACTATAAAATAGCTGTGATGTTATTTTATGTTTAATTTACCGTAATTTTTGATGTGAAAAGTTTAAAAACCAGCACCGTGCATTATACAAAAGGGATGTGAAAAATCTCAAGCTCTACATGAAAATTTCTTTATTCTGGAAAAAAAAATACGCATTTCTTAATTCAAAATTCAATACAAGTTATCATGCACTCTTATATGGGATATAAGCTCTAAGCCTGTGTAAAAAAATTTGAATAATACATTTTTATTTTGTAATACGATGTTCATTATTTTACAATAACCTGGGTGCGCATTATACACGGGAAAGTTTTCCAAAACCCACCAAAAAAACTAGGTGCGCATTATAATTTAAAAATTACAGTAATTGTAAATCATTTTTTATGATTTTTGTGATTATTTACTTTTTAGATATTCCTATGGATAATTTGCACTTACAGACACGGTCTTGCCATTAATTTGCTGAATTGATTTTTTCATTGTATGAATCCAGCGTATGCGGCTTATACACGCAAAAATACGATTTTTACCTCTTTGGACATGAATCTTGGAATGGAATCGATACATTGATGAAGACTTTATAACAATTTCGACTTTACTGACCTGTTTTTCAAAATTTGCTGCCTTCTGTGTTCGCTTGCTGCCAAGCATTTATTCTATATCAATCGAGTTTTCAATTTCACTCTTTCTCTCTCTCTCCCTCAGTAGAAAGTCATCTTACTTATTGTTTGGTTCTCTATTCTAGCCTGCATTTGACAAACAGTTTCGTCTTCTTTCATTCTTGTTCTAAAAAAGCGAGTTTAAAAAGTATTCTACAAAACAACAGCAACTGAAATTAAGAAAAAATTAAACATCCTGGATGTTGACCAGACTGGAGAATTTTTCAATGGTTTTTAGTTACCCCCTTTCCCTATAGTTCTTTAAATTTATTATTTTTTATTGTTTGAATAATTTTTTATAATTTATTTTTTCATTTATGGCTGATGATTTAGAATGATTCTAGTTGTCTTCCAAGTTGCCGAACACTGAATTTGTTATTTCATTAAGTGGATGTATACGACTTATATTATAAAATTTTAAGGAGAATTTAACATCAATTAGCTGGGATTTTTTTTTTTTTACAATGGGCCTAACAGCAATTAGCTTTTGTTAACAATTGGCCATTGATAATTTTATTTTCAATTTGGTTGAAAGCAAGAAATGATTATATTTCGTTTATGACTCAAAATATATTAGATAATCATTTTTAAAGTGGCTATAACTTAAATACAATTTAATCAGCTTTTATAATGCATTTCAAGTATTGAGTGTAGGCACACTTGGAAAGGCTGTTTTTCAGTTATATTTTTATTTATAATTTGTTAATAACGTTTCAATTAAGCATAAACCTTATAGATTATTTTAAGTTTTTTTTTTGTATATAAATTTATTATTTTTTTGATATGTTTATAAATTTATTCTTTAAACATGAAGCTCTTTTTCTTTGAGTTTTTATTAATTAATTAATTTATTTATTTATTTATTTTTAAAATTTTGTTTAAAGATCATTTTTTTGAAGATGGCGATAGAAGACGGAGGAGAGAACATCATGTAATAATAATAAATAAATAAAAAAAAATTATTTTTATTTTAAATTATCTAAAATTTATGTCAGTGTTCACGTCCAGGGTGTGCCAGACTATAATAATGTATTTCAAATGTATCATACTATAATTTGTATTATTATTAATTTTCTTTTTTTATACCCATCAGTACAAGAAGTGATTATTCCTTGACTCCATTGTAGATTTACAAACTTGTAAATAATTGAACTCAGTTAAATGTTGTTAATATGGAGAAATACTAAAATGAAATATAATATAAAATATATATAATATTAATGATGATGATAATAATAACATTGGTTGAGAATGACAATTAAAGACCTGTTTGGGCCTTTGTAAGAGAAAAAAAATTATTATAATATAATAACAAAAAAAAAAAAAAAATTTTTTTTTTAACTTGGTTGGCCTGTTTTCTTTTTAATTTCTAAGTTGCTACTAAATTCACAACTAAACTTAAATAATGATAATAATTCAAATGTCGGTTTAATAATAATAATAATAATATTAATGATGATATGAAGAGAGAAATCTTTATTTTTTATCTATTCCGTCATATATAATATTAATAATAATAATAATAATAATAATAATAATATATATAATATATATTTGAGAGAAAAATAAAACAATTGAATGCCGAAATGGCCTTTTAAACCAATGGTTGTTGAAATAAATAAGTAAAAAAAAAACTAACCAACTAAATACTCAGTATTCAGAGGAGAGTGTGTTGAAGTTAAAGATACGATTGTTGAACTCGAATTCATTTATGATTTTCTTTGGAATTTTTTTTCTTATATTGTATGCATTACAGATATTATATTATAAATAGAAAACACTACATGTAGAAAGCAATAAACATTTGAATTCATTTTTTTAAAAAAATAATAATAAATATTAAATTAAAAAAAAAATAACATTTATGTATATAATTGTATATTTAAGTAGAAATCAGTTTCTATTTTAATTTTTTAACCTTTTAAAAATGTCACTCAAATGTCAATTCAGGAAAGCCAATTCACACAATTCAAATGACATTTTTATTTTTATTTTTGAGCTATAGCTGTGCAGGGAAGCTTCCAAGGCGGGCGTTTGTTTCCTTCGCAAATGAAATTTCTCCTGTAGCGTTTTTTTTTTTTTTTTCATTAATTTCATTTTAGTTTTTTTTTTTTTTTTTTTTCTTTTTTGAATATGAAAAACTAGAAATGCAATCGAGTCGAAGCATGGAAAGCGAATCGATGAGAGAATGAGAGGCACATTAGGTTGAGTCATTTTCCAATTTAATGCGGCGGAAAATCTGCCCGTGGAGAACGTTCTGTCGTAATCAGAACGTTGCGAAATTATTTTTTTTTTCTGATTCGAGTTTTGAAATCATATACGAAACAAGCTGTAATTTCTTGTTTGAAGCTGATTAAGATTAATTTGAAATAATTATATAGCCAAATCATGCGAAAAGTTAGAGCTCTGCTTCCTTCCTTTATTATTATTCCTATTATTATCATCATCTCATGCCGCTTCTTGTCGAGAGATGTCGCCTCTCCTCGCTTGGAGAGCCAAGATGGAGGCGCGCATCGGTCTATCGAAGATGGTGAAGAAGCTTGTTGTTATTCGCAATTTGCTTTTATATATGGAAATAAGGTTTTGATGGTCTCTCTTTCAACTAAATATAAACGAAGATGCCCTGTTTTAATAATCGCGGGAGATTGTTTGTAGAGAAACAAATCTGGCGAACGTTTCAATGCAGGTATAAGCAGACATGGTTTGTTTTTACGCATGCAACATGTACCTACTCGAAAGTGAAATCATTAAACGTTATTTGATTTATATCTTCCGAGCTTGGTTTTTATAATTTTAATCTTTATTTCTTAGAGATTTGCTCAGATACCCACGAGGAGAAACAAAGCTCCAGGATGAACAATATAGATGGTAAACACTTTTTTAGAATTTTATTTTCATATAAATCGACAAGCATTTCATTTATTATGAACACTGATTAACTAAAGCAGGAGTTTTCAACAGAAATTTTAGCAGGTTGGGGGGGGGGGGGCTCTATTGAGCTAAAGGTAAAATCTTGGGAAGAAGGTGAAAGGGGAGAATTGATGAGATTAATCCATTATGATGATCTCATATTATATGTAAATGGATTACAAAATTATAATAATAATTGTGACAACAACAGGGAAGTAACCCATCGTACAGATGATTGGTAAAAAAGTTTCTGTAGAAAAGTCACAATTTTTGGTAGGCAAAAAAGTTTTATTTTTTAAACACTTATCTTAACAGGCAATTAAACACTTTTGCAATACCACAGACATTATTCATTAAGTAGTGTAATTGGTGGTACTCGTGAAAGGATAATTTGCAAGTATCTTATACCACCAGAATGGCATCGAGAGGTAAGAAAGCTAAACTATCTGGTCATTGTTGTTGTACTGAGGCATTGGTTCCCAAACTTTTTCGACTCACAAACCCCTTTCACAAAGATTTGAATTACACGAATCTCCGACTTATAAATTATACACATACAACTCATCTGCAAAAATATACAATCACTAGACAATTTCAATACATCTTTATTTTTGGTGTCACTTTGCTCAAAAATAAACAGGGAAATATGAACAGAAAAGAATGCAATAGATTTAGGATATGTAGAAATCGTTTTAAAAAAATATCAACAAAATTCATCCATTCATATTGTTACAACAGAATATTAACATACTTTTAGTCCTTCAAAAATATCCAATCACCCAGACTGCTGTTTCAAAAATTTCCAATCACCCCTCAAAAAAATGGGAAAGTTTTAGCTGACTGCAACTTAATTTGCATTTTTATGTTATAGTAAACTTAATCAGCCAACTTGGATACAAAAAAAAAAATTCTCAGCTTCCCTGTGATTATTTTGGGACTCAAATCACATGCTACAACAAAGTGGGGCGAGGTAAAGCAACCAGTAATGAAACACGCAATTTGATTGCTGACAATCACTTACAAAAATATTCTGCACGCAAAATAGCTACTGAATTAAATATATGTCAAAGTGTAGTTGTTGAAATCATAAAAAAATGGAGAGAAACAGGAAACACTTCCGCAACTAAGCAAACTGGTCGAACAAGGAAAACATCAAAAAGGCATGACAAACTTCTCCCAAGAATATTGCAGGGCAAACACCATGTCGCCACATCTGAAATCACAATTGACTGGTGTGAAACAACATGAGTAGATGTCTCAAATGCTGCTACAAGGCGACATCTGAAGGAACAATGTTACGGATTTTATACTGCAAAAGTCAAATCTCTACTGTCACATCTCCAAATGGTAGAAAGGTAGAATTGATCTATAGAACATCTTCAATGATCCTCAGAAACGTGGAGAAGTGTCATCTTCAATGATGAGTCTAAATTTACAGTTTATGGTGAAGAAGGTAAACGTGCTTTTCATGTAAAGAAAGATGAAACATATAAGCCAGAATGCTTAAGTACAAGTGTCAAATTCTCTGACACACTGATGGTTTGGGATTGTATGAGTGCAAGAAGAGTTGGCCAATTGAACTTCATTGAAGGAACGGTTAATGCTCACAAGTATCAGGATATATTGGAGGAATGTTTTCGTTGCCTTCGTTGCCAGTATTAAATCATAACAGTCTAGCAGTGTTTCAACAGGATGGAGTAGCACCACACCGAGCTCGAACAACTATGGTGTGCTTTCAAGCTCATGAAGTTGAACTGCTTAAAAATTGGCCACCAAACAGTCCCAATTTATCACCAATCGAAAATCTATGGCATATTCTGAAAAAGGGGCCCGACGGAAGAAACCACGGACCTAAGAGGAATTAAAAGCTACCCTGACCAACCTCTGTGCAAAAATATCTTCTGGCCAATGTGGAAAATTGATTTCCAGCATGCCTGGGGGTCTAGGCTGAGCTCATCGACAAGCAGTCGACTGTCAACAAGTGTCGATGGTCATATGGTTAATGACGCATTTGTCGATTCGAGCTAGCATGAACACGTCTTGTCTACAGTGTCTACAGAGTCTACAGTGTAGACTTGTCTACAGAGTCTACAGTGTACAGACTCTACACCGTCAATTTTCTAGTGTAGACTTGACCATCGACAACTGCCTTATTCTTGTCTACAATTCAAGAGCAGTCGACTATGCACTTGGCAATCGTTATTTCAGAATTTAGCAACAGGTTTCTTATTAAAATCTTTTTTCCTTCGTTTCCGGCCTGCAGGCTAAATACACATAGCTCAACAATACACATTTTCTAAAAATATTAATAAAAACTTGTTTAAAAATATTTACATACATGAAGTACTCTCTTGTGCTACGAAACGTGAACTGTGAAACTAATAATATAGTGTGTCTACAGATATGTGTTTCTGTATGTATTTATGTGTAAAATTATGTGTAAATGTGTGTAAACTTGTGTATATCAGTGTATATCATCTAGCCATACGTGTGTAAACTTATGTATAAATGTGTAATATGCCACTTATCGACGGTTAAGTTTTGTCGAGATCGACAGCTTGTCGATGAGTTCAGCCTAGACCCCCAGATCATTTGCATGCAGCAATTTCTGCTAAACGTGTAAATATGTATTGATTGGAAATTTCTGCTAAACGTGTAAATATGTATTGATTGGAAATTTTTGAAATGGCAGTCTGGGTGATTGGATATTTTTGAAGGACTAAAATTATGTTTAATGTTTTGTTGTAAAAAAATGAATAGATGAATTTTGTTGATATTTTTTTTAAAACTATTTCTACATATCTGAAATCTATTGCATTCTTTTCAGTTCATATTTTCCCATTCGTTTTTGAGCAAAATGACATCAAAAATAAAGATGTATTGAAATTGTCTAGTGATTGTATATTTTTGCAACTGAGTTGTACATGCATACAATAATAGGACTCTGCCATTACGAAAAATTTCTGGGAAATGCTGTACTAAGGTATCAGATCAACATCTAGAAAGAACGCCTTCCAACTGAAATGTCATACATTCTTACATCATCAAAAGGACCACACTTAGGGCTTATTATTGGTAGAAATACGATTAATAATGATCGAATTATGATAATGTAACAATGTATGATATTTCAGTTGGAAGGCTTTCTTTCTACAGGGTGTTCTCGAATAACGTGTACAAATTTGGAGGGGTGTTAGAGGGATCGAATCTAAGTAATATTTCCCTCTTTCATTTTTTTCTCTGGGGCATTGTTTTTGAGATAAGAAATGTTGAAATCCTACCTGTGGGAAACAGTTGTTTGGATAGATACTGTTCGGGCCTCAAGAGAAGACCTCTTGAGTTGCACAATTCCATCACTACATGACAGAGACGCTTGGGTGAGTTCATTTCTGAAAAGATTTGCGAAGAACCAGGAACTTTTGAACGTGTACGTCAGTCCATGTGGCGACGTTGTGAAGCATGCATTCATGCCAGAAGCAGGGGTTGAGTGGCATATTATGTCTACATGATGTCCAATATTTTTTATCTCAAAAACAGTGCTCTAAAGAAAAAAAATGAAAGAGGGAAATGTTGTTTAGATATGATCCCTCTATCAGCCCCCAAGTTTGTACAAGTTATTCGAGAACACCCTGTATACCCTGTCTCAGCTTCAGTTGAGTGACGTCACTAAAAAATGTCACTTATCAGACATAGTAAAGAACATCGTATCCTTCTGCTGTTAATTTTTTTATTTCATTAAATTAATTTTCTATTATATGATTTTTTTACTATATCAAGAAGAAAAATATGAAATGTGATTGTAGACAGAAATTTGAACTTTTTATACAGAAATTTATTCAAACTATTTCTTCATGCAGACCAACAGTGACCGCTTCACTCGTGATGTCACTCTCAATAAAACTCGAGACAGGATATAGGAGGTGTTGATCAGACCCAATTCCTGCATAAGATGGTAGACGCATCCTTAGCTCTGCACCTTGCCCGATAACACTGCAAGAACCGCTCTCAGTAACCCGTCTTCGAAGTCGGTCATTACTGTCTGCACACTGACATTATAGTTCTAAGCGATATTATTTATCGAGCACTTAATCGTTTAACAGTTCTACCACAGCTTGGTTTTGCAAGTGCTTTGTTTGGTATACATGTATCTATCAAATCAGATTTTTCCACCATCCTTATTGTTACTTTTGATAATATCCATAGACAATAACAGAGAAAATAAAATAATATATTTTCAAAATATTTACTAGGCTGAAGTCATGAATGTTTCCAAACGTGAACTAATACAGCCTTAATATTTAAGATTTACATAGCTATATTTCTCAAATTAAAATTAAAACTTTTTTTCCTAAAACTCTTTTTTCCTACATTCATCGGACAAACCAGAGAGAAGCAGCCCCATGTTGCTTCCCAACAGATGAAAGCCCAAAACGGGGTTGATGAAAGAACACATAAAGCTAACGTGTTAAAAAAAAAAAATAAAAGACTAGAATTAGACAAAAAAAAAAGCTAAAGAGAGAGCATTTAAAAACACATTAGAAAAAGACTAGAACATAATAGAAGTAATAAGAGTTCAACTTCAAAGACAAAATCATGTGCAATAGGGGAGGGGGCCACCACTTTTATCCGCAGTGGTCCTGTCGTCGTTGAAACCATTTAGTTAGCTGTATTGGAAAAAAATTAGTAAGGGATAGAAACGTTGAGTGATTTCTAGAGGTTGAACCTTTTATTTTAATAACAGAATCTGTTTACCTTACTGCCTCCTACTTGTGTGGGAAGTTTGAATTATACCTTTTGTAACACCCTGTATATGAGGTGTGCCCAAATGAAAAGGACTATGGTTATATCTAACTAATATTTTAAATACAGAATATTTGACATACAGTTAATATGTAATATGACACCTACACATAATTGCCTTTGATAATGATGCACTGATCTCAGAGCGTAAGAAGCGAATGATGGTTTCAGTGTTGAAACTCCTGGGTTGCATACAGATCTTTTTTCCACGGTGTTCTGCACTTCCTTGTTGTAGGTGTACCGATGACTTGTCAGTGATTTTTTTAAGGGGCCGAAAATATGGGAGTCACATGGGGAGATATCGGAGCTGTATGGAAGCTGTTTGAGGACTTCCCATGAGGAAATGTTTCCAGCAGGTGGAGTGTCTTCTTGGCCATAAGTGGCTTAGCTTTATCTGAACGTCCATCCTGGAGCAGCACTATCCATTTCGAGAGCTGCTCTCTGCGATTGTTTTCGATGGCCCATTTTGGCTTCAGCAACGTGTTGCAGTACTGTTCAATGTTAGCCGTTTCACCCCATTCTAGCTAATCGAGATGTATGGGTCCTTCTTCGTCGAACTTTTCCGGCCTTTATATCAGAGTGAGCTGTTTTGGATGTGGGAGGCCCTTTGGATGATAATGCTACATCTATTGACAAACATATTTACCAACTTCAATTAGATATAATGGCGGTACAGTGAAAGTCTGCTTTTCATTTGGGCACACCATATATATTATAAAAATAATATAAGTAATTATACTGTTCAACAAACTCTTCTTTTCTTCCACTAACTGTAGCACCTCTTGCTTTCAATATCTTTAATCTTTGGTTGACCAACTGCTATTGTGATGCCCAGACATAATGTATATCATGAAAGTATACATTAAGGTGTTAGAAATGAAGCGAAATGAGCCCACAAAAAGATTAGCATGTATATTAGAATCAGAAGAAAGTAAGAAAGATAGATTAGAATGTCTATAAAACTGCCATTTTATTATCTTGGGTTTTGGTTGATTTGACTCACATGACATATCTTTACATACATTTTCTTGCAAAATAAAAGCTATGTTGTCCCTTATTTAGCATATTGACACCGTCATCAGTACATAATAGAGCAATTATGTACATTCCAGCTACTGAAAAATCCTTAATAAAAAAGCTTCATACGATAGAAAAAGTGGCCAATGCTACTGTATCCAGTGCTATTTTTAACAACATGGCTACCGGAAACGTTTCAACGATTATAGCGCCATCTACATTTAGCTTTACTTGCTCTCCCCCATTATAAAAATCAGCAATTTTAAATTCAATGTCCAGAAATTAGAATCGTTTTTAAAAAATTTGGTTACAAATGAGAGACCATATCGAACAGAGCCCTTAGCGTACTTGAGGCCATTACCTTCCAAAATATACGAGGCATCAAGATTATATGCGATAATCTGCTTCAGGATTCTCATAAATTCTTTACCAGCTAAACTCTCAATAGAACCCCACATCTGACTATCAATGTCATTTAGGTGTAAATTATTTGTTTTGGTTATAGCGGTTTTGCCTCGAGTATAACAAAAATTTGAGAAAAACCTATTAAGTTTCCTCTCTAGCCATAGAACTAAGAAGTTTTTCTTTAGGAACCAAATCTCGATCCCATAACAAAGTTTAGGCATGACTGTCAAATTAAATAAGGTTTTAAAGGTATACGCAATTAAAAAAGTTATTTAACCTGAATAGAAGCCCAAATCTAATAGAAATCTCGGTCAATAGGGCATTAACACGATAATTAGATGTTCCCACATTATCAAAGGCTATTTTCTGTCTTTCATTCTATTAACTCTGGTAATTCTTCTATTTAAAAAATAGTACTCAAAGTGAAGAGGGTTATCATTTTTAGAATGAGTCATAAACTGCCGTTTTATCAATGTTGATCTTTAACCTGTTTTGAATAAGCCAAATATTTAACCTCTCAATCTGACCCTGCAAAACATGAGCATCCTTCTCAGAATTAATTTGACGGAAGATCTTAAGATCATCAGCGTAACCTAAAATCCTCACTTGGAAGGGATCAATACTCTTGTCCAGATCGATCAAATATAGAGTGAAAAACAGGGGACCCAACAGGGAACCCTGTGAAATGCCGCTTCTAATGGCCACAAACTTAGACTTGAGTTCTCCTTGCTTAACCTGGAAAAACCTCTCTGAGAGAAGATCTCTACAGAGATTGCATCTTTGTGGAGATAAACCAATGGCACCCAACTTATCAATCAATCGATTGTGAGTGACTGAGTTGAAGGCCAAGTCCACATAAATAATATCTATATGTTTTTGTTTATTAAGAGTATCTGCAATCTTTCCGGCTAGGAAAGACAGATTTGTAATAGTGAAGTGATATGCAAATTTTGTGAGGCCAGAAACTGTGGACAATGGTCAACTATGAAAAAGAAAAGAAAAAAAAACACCATTCCACAACAAGAGGTCAATAACAGCTCATATGTATGTTTATGACAACGTCAGCTTCTTCAGTGAGAACTTTGGACAGAGTCAATGCTTCTTGAGTCAATACATCGAAAGTCAAAGGTACATAGTGTGGACAGCCTTTTATAAGAGAAAATTTCTAACACTGACAAATCAGAGAAAACTAACGATGACGAATTCATCAGCGTTAGAATCCTATACAAGGTAGGGAGCCAAAAGGTGTGGGGGACAAAAGCTCCATACAAGCTGAGAGTAATGTTTTTTAAATTTAAAGCTCCAAACGACTATTTTTTATATAAAATAGTGTCTAAATAAGGTATCCATTCTTCTACCTGCATTGGACCATCATCGCTATTGAGTAGTTGGTTTGTAGGTTTGTTCTTGATTATTTCCAGCCTTACGAAAATATAAAAGTAGCTTCGGGTCTCTACAAGAGTGAATGACTTCGAAGTTTTCGCATGTGTAATCATGGCCTTCCTTCATAATGTGGTCTGCAAATGACGATGAACCCCAGGCAAAATGTGCTTTATACAGGCAAAATGTTCCTTCATCCTTTTATTTATGGCACGGCGCGAGTTCCCTATCTAAAACTTAGGCATGAGACACACATTGGAACTTGTAGGGGCACACAACTATAAAGTGACTTTTAGGGGTAGTAGTACCCTGAAAAAAAAAATTTGCAAAATGAAGGACAAAATCCCCAAAAACAAAAGTGCAGATGTCCACAAGTTCCAGTGTGCCTCATTCCCTAAGTTTTATATAGGGAACTCACTCCGTGCTGTAAATAAAAAGATGAAGAAACATATTGCATATATAAAGTATGCCTCATGAGATTCATCATTATTTGCGGACCACATTATGAAGGAAGGCCACGATTACACATGCGAAACTTCAAAGTCATTCCCTCTTGTAGAGACCTGAAGCTTCTTGCATTTCTCAAATTGTTGTAAATAATCAACAACAAACCTATAAACTAACTAATCAATAGAGATAATGGTCCAATGTAGGTAGAAGAATGATTACCTTATTTAGACACCATTTTATTTAAAAATAAAAAAAAAACATTATTCTTAGCTTGTATGGAGCTTTTGTGGGGGGGGGGG
>JAHWFO010011261.1:2168858-2211343 GCA_023313115.1 Rhysida immarginata
CTTTTGTCCCCCCCCCCCCCCTTTTTTCTTTGTATCGATATGAGTTATTTTGGCTCCCTACCTAAATTGGATTCATCATCGCTAGTGTTTAGTTTTTCTCCGATTCATCAGTGTTAGAAATTTTCTCTTATAAAAGGCTGTCCATATTGTGTACCTTTGACTTTCGATGTAATGACTCAAACCTTTGACTATCCAAAGTTCTCGCTGAGAAAGCAAAATGTACATACGAGCTGTTAATGTGGAATTGGTTTTTTTTTCTATTTCATAGTGAAGTGATGTTCAATAAACTCGTGTTGCCACAGAGATAAACTGGTTTTAAAATAAGAGGACAGATCTTTAGTCAGAAGTGATTCAAAAAGTTTAGCAAGGTTCAATCAGTATGAGATTTAGGTCGACTAACTTTTAATAATTCCAAAAGTGTATTGGAATAAATCACAGTTCATCTGTCTTTATCAGAATACTGTATACTCTTTTCTATATTCAACCCAAATCAAAAATAGTTGGGACACTATAATTAAAATGGTTTGTGAAACATTGTTATTTTTTAATTCATCAAAAATACTAATACGAAGAAATAATCATTTTTAATACAATATCTTAACCTTGTTTATCCTGTAATATTTTTAGAGGTTTCATTAAATAAAATTATTGTAAAGATAAAGAAATGACAAAAAAAAAACCTTAAAGACAAATAAATGTTGGGACATTGCCATCCTGACAAAAAAATACGAGGGGAAATCAAAAGGTAATTGCATAAAATTTTTACAGCAAAACAGTCATGTATTTGCAAAAATCATTCTATATATTTTGAAGGATGAACATTGATCTACTTCTCAGTTTAACAACCATTCACATTTAAGCATTTGTCCCCAAGTGAGACCAAGTTTTCGATGCCATACCATAGAATTCGTTCGGATGGGAGCAAAACCATGGCCGCACATCTGTTTTCACCTCATTGCTGTTCTGGAAGCATGTGCCAGCAAGGTGTTGCATTAGAGATCTGAGCAGGTGAAAGTCCAAGATCTGGACTGTAGGCTGAATGGCTTAGGACATCCCACTTCCAGAACTGCAGTTTTTGTATCGCTAATGCAGCAACATCGGGACTTGCAATATGGGGACCTCATCTATAGCCTTCTACAAATGCTTTTAAGCAGCCAGAATAAGTAGCATCGTTAACTGTTTCACATTTGGCCAGAAAATCAGCAATAAGAAAACAGTATCCATAACCTTTCCTACGGAAGGTGTTGTCTTGAATTTTTTTGGAGGGGGAGACACGGTGTGTGTCCACATCATACTCTGTTACTTCGTTTCAGGGGTGTAATGAAGCACCCACTTTTCATCTCTAGTGATAATGTGCTCAAGAAACAACTGTCCTTCCTTGTGGTACCGAAGCAAATGCTCCAAACTGTATGCCAAATGGTTGTGCACGTGCACTGGTGTGATCTGTCTAGAGACCCTCTTGCTGACACTTTCCAAAATTTAAGGTCTTCGTGAATGATGTGGTGTGCAGTTCTGTATGAAATGTCCGCTTCCAATGCCACTGCTTGGATCGTTGCCCATTGGTCTCGCTGAATCACTCATTCACGGCATCAATTTTCTCCTTTGTACGGGGCGTGCACGGTCGTCCAGAACTTGGTTCATCGAGGACACTTTCTCGCCCCACTGTGAACTTGGCATACCTGTTGCACGCATTTATCAGTATCATGCATGTGTCACCATAAATTGCACACAACTCTCGATCGATTTCAGAAGGCTTTTGTTCCTTTGACCATAGAAACCTGACCACATTCCAGATCTCCACATCCTCGAATGTCTCCAGCTTACCTGCCATTTTGGAAGAGCTGTAGCTCTGCATCCAGAAGGCGTTCACACATACCATCTTCAGGATTAGTAGAAAATTACGTCCTCTTCAAAATATATATAATGATTTTTGAAAATATCTGACGGGTATGCTGTGAAAAATTTACTCAATTACTTTTTGATTTCCTCTCATAGTTGAGACATTCAACTTAATATTTCGCGATATCACCTTTTGCTGAGATTTCTACTTTTTCTTCTATAGGAAGCACATTCAATTTACATTTTGTTCCTTGCATGTTGTGAACACAATGTAATCACGTTACCATGTACCGTATTGTTATCATAATTATCACGTAATAATCTTACATGTACTGTAATCCACATGTCTGATAGGTTAGGTTAGGAGAACAATAAGATAAAATAGCACGTGTGCTGATTGAGATTTATGTCACATACAAGTGGTGCCACTGGCGTCAGAAACTCTCAAACATTTCATATTAAAGTTTGCCATCTCGAGCTTGCCAATGAGATGAAAAAAATTTTTCGTAACGTAGGGAATCATCTAACTTTAATGGAAGTGTCTTCAAATCTTTCAATTTTCATAATAAAACAATTTTAAATCTAATTTTTTAGATACCTTGCGTTTCGGTGGCACAGAGCGAAAATTTGACATATCGAGGTTTTCCGATAACATCTTTGGATATAATGAGGGAAAATTGCATTGAATTAATAGTGAAAAGGCAGGGAAATAAAAATTTTTTGAGATATCAAAGTTCGATTATATATTAGAAAGAAGCTTCTCGTTCTTATACATGATGTTTAAATATTTGTTGGACAAACTCTATATACAGTACTGTGCTGGCAAATGTATAACAACCGGCTCCACGACTACTCGATTGGAACCGGAAGTTGTTACTGAAATATTTCAGGCCGGAACCGGAAGTTGTTACCGGATATCAGAATTGAGATTTCAAATCTGCAATAATTTTTGAGATTTTTTACAGATTTGTAAGATTGGTGGGACGGTGTACGAGATTTTTCTGTATGACGGACACCTTGATTGTCTCTCAGTTGCAGTGTTACATTATGCGATGGAATTGTTTGACTAAAATCTCTGGGGTTTTTTCTCCTAATAATATACAGAGTGTATCTGAACGGTCTGTACAAACTTGGAGGGGAGTTAGTCTGGGTGATTCTAAGCAAAAAAGTTCATATGAACATGGGTCCGAATTTGAACGCTAACTGAGATATGAACAGAAATAAAAATGCCGCCACCAAGATAAAAAAGTTAATAACTCAAGTTCTGTAGCATCTAGAACAGGGGTGACCAACCTGCGGCCCGCGGGCCAAATGCGGCCCACCAAAGGAATTTATGCGGCCCGCGAAACGAACCATTTACTGTAAAATTTATTAACATGTAAGATTGTACGTGGTTAATCTTTCATAAAATATTTGAATGTGATTTGAATTACAAATGGTTGGCCCCCTGAAAACCTTCAAAAATTTATTTTGGCCCGATTCAAAAAAAGGTTGGTCACCCCTGATCTAGAATGTAAAACAACAGGGTACATAAAACTGTGTGTACCGTTAAAAATTGATAAAATTCCAACTAGTAGTTTCAGAGTTACGCATTCAACATCGTAATCCGTGCTCACATGCGAGTACTAACCAGCACTTGTTACGATTTTGACTGCGAAACTCGGAAACTATTCATTGGAATTCGATCAAATTTTAACGGTCCACACAGTTTTATGTACCCTGTTGTTTTACCAAAATTCATCATTCTAGATGTTACAGAACTTGAGTTATTAACTTGTTGATCTTTATGGCGGCATTTTTATTTCTGTTCATATCTCAGTTATCGTTCAAATTCAGACCCACGTTCATATGAACTTTTTTGCTTAGAATCACCCAGGCTACCTCCCCTCCAAGTTTGTACAGACCATTCAGATACACCCTGTATACATGAATTAATGTATAAAAAATAATATTTCTAATTTTTCATGTCTTTGTTGAAAATCAACAAACGGCTCGGTAAATATTACGAAGTTCAGCAACCGGCTCGCAAAATCTTAATAAGTTCAATAACCGACTCGCGCGAGCCGGTGCGAGCCGGCTCCAGCACACCACTGTCTATATATAAATTCAATACATACGAGAGGAAGTCAGTAAGTAAGTTACAAATGGATATAGAAATGAAACGTAGGAGTATTGACTTAAAAACTACTTTTATTTCTCTGCTTAGGTTAATGAAGATGATATATTTAAACAATAGTATTAAAATAAATATTCATATATTACCGAAGAAATGTTTAGAAAGGTTTGAAAAAATAGGCCTAGGAGCAGTCATTGCAGAAATTCAAGGCATCATTGATGGAGAACAAATGTATTAATAGCAGTAAACAACAACACGAAACCACAATTCCACAAGGAGATATTTTAAGCAGGGTTTGCACTTACTCGCAATTAACGCGTCAAATAGGCATTTTTGCTAAAATTTGACTCGTGATTTTTTGACCAGCGAGTCAAAATTGACTTGTTAAAATTTTGAATATCATCGGCCTTTCTCATCATATTTTAACCTCATTTCATTTTGTCACACGGGGCCTTATTTACACTACATGATCAAAGGAGTTGGGACACCCCTGTGAACACCTGGGGTGTTTCTCCTGGACTGGACTGGGCCTGCTCATCAAGGTGGACGGAAACCTCAATGTTGATGGCTGCAGGACCATTCTGGATAACAGGGCACTTCCAGCACTGTGGGAACATTTCGGTGACGGGCCGTTCCTCTTCTAGCACGACAATGCGCCTTGCCACAAAGCAGATCCATATCCGACTGGTTTGATGAGATGCGGGTTGAAGAACTGGATTAGCCCGCTCAGAGTCCTGATCTCAACTCCATTAAACATCTTTGGGACGAATTGGAACGATGTGTGAGAGCCAGGATGGTTCGCCCTACATCTGTCCAGGAACTGACAACGACACTCCTCGAGGAATGGAGGTCAGTACCTGTGGACACATACCGTAAACTTGTGGACAGTTTGCCATGTAGAGTGGAGGCAGTGATAGCAGCTCGGGGTGGTCCTACACACCACTGATTGAAGCTTTTTGCGACTTTACGGTAGTGTCCCAACTCCTTTGATCATGTAGTGTATAATTAACTATAGAGATTGTGGATGCATGTAAAAATATGGAAGTTATAAAGAATCTAAATTTTGACTCGTATCTTTTAAAATTTGACTCGCAGTTTTCAGGCTTGGGAGTCAAATTGACTTGTAGATATTTTGTCCTAGCGCGAACCCTGTTAATGACAGAGATGTTTGTTTCGGGGGCTATGCTCTTTCATCAGTGAGTGATTGACAGTCGGAAAACACAGAATTTATAAGCAATTGAAATCCAATCAAAACAAGAAAATGGAAAGAAAGCAACCAATCCAAGCTATTCGGCTCAAAATGATATCAACACCCCAAAGACGGGGGGGGGGGGGGTCCATGAATGGAGCCTCCGTCTGGGGACTCATTCTGGTTAAATGAGCTAACCTTACTCCTCTTAATGGAGTCAAGAATCATTACTTTATAAAGAAACTAGAGAGAGGTAGCCAGTCTGCCATTGGCATCGGACCATCATCGCTGTTTAATAACTGGTTGGTTGTTTTGTTTCTTACAATCTCTAAAGATTCTAAAAAATATAATAATCTGGCATCCTTACACAGTGAACAATCTCAAACAACTTAGAAGAATAATCATGTTTTTCTGCCAAAATGTGATCCACAAAGGACAAAATGCCCAGTTTTGCATTTTTTATGCAAGCAATATGTTCACTCATCCATTTTGTAACTCCTCTTTGTGAGCTGCCCAAGTAATAATGACCACATATGGCACATTTAAAGTTGTACACTCCTGCACATTCTTCTGCTGGGATTTTGTCCAAAACTTTGCAGAACACATTTTGTAGGAAAAACATGTTATTTGAGATTGTTCACACGTGAAGGATGCCAGATTATTATATTTTTTAGAATCTTTAGAGATTGTAAGAAACAAGGCAACCAACCAGCTATTAAACAGCAATGATAGTCCGATGCCAGTGGCAGACTGGCTACCTCTCTCTAGTTACTTTATCAAATCATGACTGTTGGCTCCATCAAGCGAAGTAAGGTTAGCTCTTTTAACCGGAATGCATCCCCCCCCTCCCGCTTCTATCTTTAAGGTGTTTGACGTCATTTTTTCCCGAATAGCTTGGATTGGTTGCTTTCTTTTCCTTGTAATGGTTTTGATTTGTTGTCATTTGCTTATAAATTGTGTTATCCGATTGTCACTCACTCTCTGATGAAGGGAGCGTAACCCCCGAAATGTACATCTGGGTCATTGAAATATTTTATTGTTGTTTACTGATAGTGGTGTCCACAGTTTTTGGCGTATATCATTTGTATTAATAGCATTTAAACAGGAGCCAAATTCACATTTGATGGTTGTTTCATCTCCTCATTCTGTTTGGCACACTAAATTATTGAATAAATTTAATGGAGAGAATGTATCACTATTTTGCTTTCTTGTGTTTCAGAATTTTTGTGGTTTTCACTGCTTTTGAGATCGTAAAAATGTGGCGGGGCAGTGTGAATGAGGGGAAAACATGGTGGTTCCATCAACGTCATGAATTCATAACAGAAAAGTGTAAAAATTTAGATAGAAAAAGTTAGTTTCATGAACACAGCCATTGCAGGAAAAGGGGAGCATTCGTTAATTTATTCAAAATGGGGCATATGAAGTAAAGCCATCGAAGTTAGTTTCCTCAATATTATTCAGTGATATTTACAGATATCCAAAGATAAATAATTTTTTTAAATTTGATTACTCTTAACAAAAATAAATAGATATTTATTTAATAAAATTTAAATGGAATATAATAAGCTCTTGTTTGTTATTCAGTCAAACATGGCAAAAGCTGGTAATGATCAACATCGATAGGCAGGTAGATTTAGCTAGGCATGCATAAAGGTCGCACCACAAATTTTTCAGTCAAAACTGGGTACAAAATGTTGCGACTATATCCAAGAATATACGGTTAATAAAAATAAAACTACCAAGCCAAGCAACGCATGGTGCAGTCAGCTACTGGATGGGTGGCTGATAGTGACAACATTTGATCATTCATTAAACACAAGCCACAACACCTCGAAAAAAGTAAGGTCCTTTGTCGAGGTGTTGTAGCCTGTAATTTTTCAGGGAGCTATATTTGGTATGGGCCAAATGTTCTTTTAATCTAATTTCAGCATTCCTCTTAGATTGTCTCTTGTAAACCATATTACCTTGATTAATATGGTCTATTTTGATGCTTTGAAACCCCTGAAATAAGGAAGAAAAATCCAGAATTATTAATGAATAGTGACATGGTCCCCCCTTGGAGAATCCAAACTAGTCCAGTTAATTGGCCCGAGATCCACGTGACTTTTTCTTCAATTCGTTAGGCAATTCAGCTTAAAGACCAATTAAATTGCCCCTGATTGGTCTTTTCTCCTCTATTTTTTACTAAATTCCACATAACGTATTTTCGCGTCAAGAATCCAAGGTATTCGTTGAAGTGAATAGATGAAGTACTAGACATTATGATCGCTGGTTACTGCTGCTTGTGAACTGACTGATTCCCGCATAGATAATGAAGAAATCTCAAAATTCCATGCACGTCGATTTCCTGACGTGATTAATCGATATTAATGCTTGGCCATGCCTACTCCAACTCTTGTTGGATCTAGTATAGTGTACTATAGCAATCGAGCTGTTTATCGATATCAACATATTCATTTTGTGGCATTTCAAACTCTTCTGCAACTTCTAGTGGCATTTCACTCACTTCCAGCTGCTCTGCGTTGGGAGAAAATCCTCCTTTTCAAAAGCACTTCTGAATCGTTGTTGGCGTCACAAGATACCATTCACATCTGATCATAAGCGTACCTCGATATACTTTGCAAAATCAAGAATGTTCCTTCTTCACTGATGGTGTGAAGAATTCGCCTCAAAACTGTGTGAATGATTCCTTACAGAATCTCTGAACAACTAGAAAAAAATAGTGATTGGCTAAAAGCTTGTGGAATCCATGAACGATCGCGAACTATGCTTTGATTTAACACATGAAAAATTACGATTGGCTCTTATATCCGAATTCAGATTGAAAAACATTCCAAAATTGCTATTATAAACAGAGTGTATTTTTATCCAGAGTTCTTGTAAGCGGCGTTAAATAGTACATAAAATAAACGGGGGAAATTAGGGGAGTTGAAAAGTGGCTCTTACCAGGTGTCCCAAAAATGACTGATGGATTTTGAAAAATCAATAAAAAAAAAGACGGAATGCGATAGATATGTATCGTTTGCAGCCTTATGCTTAGGAAATCAGAAAAATTTATCCCACCAAATTTCAAATTTAGTTAACATTTCTACCAAGAGATGGCGCTGCAGGCGATCTGTAACAGGTATAGTTAAAACGAAGTATTTCAGCTCGCCATTCCATAGTTCGTCGTCAAGCTGATAACGTGTGCTGTTGAGATTGCAAGTCCGCTCTACCAAAATGGTTTTTTGCAACAGTCCTTGCAACATTTTCATACCGGTTTTTATTTTTTCATAGTTTTCAGCGCTACCTGTGGGTGAAAATGTTAACTAAATTTGAAATTTGGTAGGATAAAATTTCCTGATTTCCTAAGCATAAGGCTGCAAACGATACATATCTATCGCATTCCATCCTTTTTTTTATTGATTTTCAAAATCCATCAGTCATTTTTGGGACACCTGGTATAAGCAGTGTGATCTTTTATCTGTAATTCTTATGTGCAAGTTCGACTGTATTACTCATTGTTAACATGCTAAACACTTCATGAGTGGAAAGAGGCTATAAACTAGCTTAAGATAATTCATATTCACTATGACGAGCTTTATTTCTCTTACGGCTATTTCAGTTCTATGATTAAAGTTATGATGAAGTAATTGGACTCTAAATAAACACTCCCATGCCTCTAAATATACACAAAGTTTCATCACTATCCATGCGATAAAAATATGGTGTCTCAGCCCTCACAGAAGTGGGGAACTTTATAACTACCCGGTACATCTGTGTTGCCATTTTGTAAAGGCACTGCAATCATGTTGAAACTGGTATACAGGTGGACCTTCGTTATAACGAACACCGTTATAACGTTTTTTTGGGGGGGTTTTTTTGGTGTTTTTTTTAAGTCCCTGCAAATTGTAACTGAATTAATGTTAAAGAAAACCTTGTTGTAATGAATTTCAATATAACAAACTGCTCATTGTAACGAATTTGCACAAAATCCGGAAAGAGAAATCATTTTTCGCACTGCCAATGATCACGTGCTTTCTGCATGTGAAGCGTGAGGAAAAAAACACAGGAAACTGGTTTTCATTGTATCTGAATTCCAGTTTCCCACTTGTCTGGACATTGCAAACATACACAATAAAAGAAAACAATTTACCAATGATTTTATCCCATTTATAACAAACCAATTTTTGGTCCCTAGCTGTTTGTTATAAAGAGGGTCCACCTTTATTATGATGCAGACTTGGTGTGTTTACGGTTTATTTCTTCTATCAATTATATCTGCATGTATAGTACTTTGAAAAATACAGTGTTCTTTTGTTGTTAATATTCACAAGTGCATCTTCAGCTGTAATAGAAACTCAACAACACGGTTTACGTCACATGATAGAATAACACACCCTTCTTAAAGGTGAAAGGGGCCCTTTATGATAAAAAGGTTGAGCACCACTGATCTACAGTAAAAATATGTAAACAGTTGAAAGAAGAAGTCAAACAAGAGCACCAGGGCCCAGGTTGAACAAAGTATATAATGTATAATCAATTGAGACAATTTTAGACATCAGTCATGATTTTATTTGACAGGAACAAGCACCTCACTTAACGTGACTTATTTGACTAATATCAGGAATGAGCACCTGATATTGTTTATATTCAACTTGGATCCTGGCACCCTTGAGTGCTCTCTTCATTCCACTGTTAACTTCGTTATACTGTAGATACCACAGGATGATCCAAAAGTAACAGAAAAAGAATGCACAGAATAACATTGGATTTTTTTTTGTTTTTAATAATGAAAAAATTTTATTACTAGAATAGTTACATTTGTCACCAACAGGTGGTGCTTCAATCGTGTCAATACTTACTTACTTACTTACTTACTTTTCAAACCCGCTTATCCGTTAGGGTCGCGGGGGCAGCAGCCCTATGGAGGATCTCCAGCGATCGCGATCTTCCGCCATCAGGCGCATGTCCTCCCTGGTAATATCCAAGCGACTCGAACCCAGATTCTCCATGTAGTCTAGCCACCTGGTTCTAGGCCGACCCCTTGGTCTCTTACCCACCGGCTTGGAAAATAACAACTGCCTAGGAAGACTAGTTTGCGGCATCCGTATCACGTGGCCATACCAGCGCAACTGAGATCTCTCAATGCGGAGAAGTAGCGGCTCAACACCTAAAGATTCCCTTATTGTGCTGCTGTACACTCTATCTAGTAGGGTAACACCTGCCACACCTCTCAGGAATCTCATTTCGGCCGCTTGTACCCGCGATCGCACTCTTTCGGTCATTACCCAAGCCTCATGACCATAGGTGAGAATGGGGACAAAGATAGATTTGAAGACGGAGAGCTTGGCTTTGTTACCCAGCTCTCGTTTCATTACCACGGATCGCCACAGTTCAAGTCTGACACAGCTTGCTGCACCGATCCGAGCATCCAATTCTTTCTCCTGCCGTCCATCACTCGTGAATGCAATCCCGAGATACTTGAACTTCTCCACCTGTCTCAATGAGGCTCCCCTAACATGGAGAGCGCACTGAGCAGGCTGTTTTGAAAGAACCAGAGCTTCGGTTTTAGCCACACTGATCTTCATCCCAGCTTCTTCACATTTGGCTGCAAACCGGTCTAGTGCATGCTGAAGGTTCGTGCGAGAAGACCCAAGCAGGACAAGGTCGTCCGCAAAGAGCAACCTCTCCACCAGGCAGTCGCCCACACAAACACGCTCGTCGCCTCGGCTGCCCCTGTCTATCCAGTCCATAAAGATAATGAACAAGATGGGCGACAGTACGCACCCTTGGCGGAGTCCAACACCCACGGTGAACGGTCTTGACTTAATGCCATTTATCCGGACACAAATCTCAGAGCTTTCGTACAGAGACATGATAGCAACCAGTAATTGCCCTTCCACTCCATACTCTTGCAACACTTGCCAGAGCTTCTCCCGAGGAACCCTGTCATATGCTTTTTCGAGGTCCACAAAGCAAGCGTAGACCTCTTTTGCATACTCCCAGGATTTCTCAAAGATTTGCCTTAGAGCAAAGATGTGATCCGTCGTGCTTCGGCCAGGTCGGAAACCACACTGCTCCCCCGACAGTTTGGAGTCGACTATTTCCCGACTTCTCTTCTCCAGACACTTAGCGTACACTTTCCCAGGAATGCTGAGCAAAGAGATGCCTCGATAGTTGTTGCAATCTCTCTGATCTCCCTTTTTGAAGATAGGGATCACAATTCCTGTCTGCCATTGCTTAGGGGCCTGTCCAGATATCCAAGCAACCTGACACACTCGAGTCAGCCACAGGATACCATCCTGATTTAAGGCCTTTAACATCTCGGACCGGATTTCATCATCACCTGCAGCTTTTTTAATATCGTGTCAATAGTTTGTATAATAGTGCCGCACAATTCACAACAGAGAATGACTGTCAGATGTGGGATCGAAGAGGGGTTTAGCTGTAATTCCTGTCACATGATGTTGATAGCTTCTTTCAAACAACTCTATGGTCCTAGTTTCAACAGTAATTTTTAATCACACCGTTCCTCTTGAAAGATGGAGAAAATGGGCAAGAAAGAGTCACTCAAGGTCAGCTTGGGCTGGCCAGGTTGGCTGAGGTTTCTAACACATTTGAATTGCAGTGAAGCACACTGTTGGGAATTTTCTTTCCTTGAGTGATTCTTTCTTGCCCATTTTCTCCAAATCTTTCAACGGGAAGGGTGTGATTAAAAATTGTTTTTCGAATAATGTGGTGTTGCTCTACAGGGTAGCAATTGGAAATTTTTCTGTATCTTTAATAGTTTTTGAGTTAGCAAATGGATGACCTAAAATTTGGGGGTCAAAGTCAAATTTGAGTGCCCCATCTCCCTATTATCTATAAACCATATTCATCAGATCTCGCCTAACTGGCAGCTTTGAGATATCTGCCATGTTACCAGACTTTTTGGACACTCTGTATAACAAAGGAATGCATTTGCCACATTAATAATAATCTTTCAATGTCTTGCTTCATTGTTGATTGTTGTTCCTTTAAATCAGTTATCAACAAACTGATTAGCAATTAGACCATAGCCATTAACACATCAACATTTAAAAAATACAGGCGAAATTCAGGAATAAAAGATGGTGACGTTTTCTGCCTTAATATTTGTCTTTGATATGAAATGTATTGTGTAATCAAAATCACAATATTTTGCTTATGTGAATAAAGATTTCATTATTTCAAATGCAAATGTTGTTGAGAAATGTTAATTCGGAAGTTTTTGGCATTGGTATATGTAGGATTGAGGCAATTAGCAATGAACAATTTTGACCTTCTTACATGATTCTTCGTGATTATATCATGCGTGGTGATTGCACTTGCCTTAAGGCACATCTACTGTAGAATACGTCTACACAACTACCTGATAAGGTTTAGCTTATAATTGAACCAAATTAAAGACGTAACTATCACTCTAAAGAGTTTAGACTCGTAATATGTCAAATTATTTGTCTAAATAGGGTACTAGTTGCATCAGCCCAAGCAAAAAACACCTTGAAGGATAATAAAAAATACTTAATATGTGATCCTGGATTAATTCTCCTAACAAGATTGGGCAAAGGGAGAGCAAATGGTCAAGCCTTTATTTTTCAGAACAGCTACTTCTCCCTTAAGGGGGTGACACAAGAGGAAAAGAAATACGTAATAAGTAAAACACAACGATAAAAGATTAAAACTTAAATAACTTGAAGCAATTCCATTAAACAATAAAATTAATGAGTTCAAAGTCTTTTCTATTCACTCGGGAAAGTCTAAAATCGGATAAAAGATTCAGTATTTTACGAGGGATAGTCATAAAGTTAATTATTGTTTTGCAAAAGTCAAGCTGCGACCATGAAACTTGGTGATGGTGTTAGTCCTTCTCTACATATTCATCCTTCAATGCGACACATTTTTCCCAACTATGGATGACTTTGCGGAGATCTTGGTTTTAGAAGTCTGCAATTTCAACGTTCCACTTCGAAAATCACCTTGTCGTCATCCTGGAAATGCCTGCCTTGCAATGGTTTCTTTATCCGAGGAAAGAGGAAGTCACTGGGAGCCATGTCAGGATGAGGTAAAATTTGATAGCCCAAAGAAGCAGCATGTGTGAGTATGTCCTGTGCAGAATAAGCTGGGGTGTTATCGTTATCCAACATAACCTAACCTAATCATCCAACATGATTTTCACTTTTTCCACTAGCTTTAGGCGAGAGAGAAAAGTGGAAGGAAATCGTGGAAAAAGTGAATTCTCCGTGCAATCCTGAACGCTGTGAATTCACTGGTGGTGGCTTCTCGACCGAAAAAGTGGAAATAGTGTCTGTTTTCCGAAAACCTTTCCATTTGCCTTCCTTCATTTTTTAAATGGCGTCTCAAAATTCGGTTGCAAAATTTAGCACCACCTAGCGACAAAATGTTAGTCACTGATGCTATCATATTATGAAAAATGTTAAAACTAAATAGAAGTTACTTGATTTTTTATATAGAAAGTCAATTTTCCTTGTTATTTTTGTCGAGGTGTGAATAGGCAGGCCTTCCCTATCATTATAGGCTATGAAATAATGTTAAATTTTGTCGCTAGACGGTGCTAAATCCTGCTGTTTGCGACTGATTTTTGGAAATAATCAGGGATCTATCTAGGGCCAATTTGGTACCGTTTAAAATTATTAAGTCTAGGGCCAATTTGGTACAAAATTATTTTGATGGGAAACTGTATCTTCACAAAATTTTAACTCTTGTTTATCAAAGTATTACCTTCAAAAATGGGCGTATATCAACGCAAATAATGTCAAAGAGTTTTTTAAATTAAGCCCGGTATTTTATATATTTTGTTAAAAAATTTCACAAATAGGGTATGGATTCTGAAATTCTAGATAGACCCCTGACAATGGAGGAAGGGCAAATGGGCAGGCTTTCTCTTATCATTGTAGGCTATGGCTAAGCTAGTGTTTTTTTTATTATCTAGATTTTACCAGGATTTGTCTCTGATAGCTCTCGAGATAGAAAGGTTTCTTTAAAAAAATATCGAAATTTTTTCGTCAGTTTTTTTTTGTTTATAACATGCGGGATTTTCAACTCGATACATTCATGGATATATAAAGATCTCTTTTTAAAAAAAACTAAATTTTTCCCTAAGTGTTTGTTGCTAACACGCAGGGTGTCCAACCCAATGCAATGCCATGTTCAGGAAACTTGGCAAACTACAATAGAGACAACACCCTGCCATCACAATATAAAAATATTAAATATTGGATGAAATATGAGCATTTTCACTAAATATTGTTTAACTGCACAAACGCAAGCATTATCAATATGTCTTTTGTATAATTTATTAGCCAAATGCAGGGCTTGAAATTCAAACTTTTCATGGAGGGGGGCAATAAGTTACGTGTTATGCAAGTGATTTTTCAACATATTTTAAGTTTTGTACATAAATGTGTTAAGAATAATAAAATACCAAAAACTCAGTCAAAAAATAAATTTAATAAATTCTTATATTTCAATAAACAAAAAATAAAATACTACTAAAATACATGAAAATGGATTTTAATGTGTCTTGGTATTTAGCAATCTCTGGACATGATTTTGAAGCATCTAAACATAATGCTAATCTATGAGCTACCCGATAAATTCCTATTACTTTATTATTTTTCTCTTGACGATACCGTGACGATGACGATTGGAATTAGGAAATTCCATTGGTTCAAAAGTTAAATTTCTATGAAAATATTCAACAATACTGATTGATGACAAGTTAAACCCGTAATCTAATGATTTACGGACGGAAGAGTGTGATAGTGTCCAAACTTATATTGAGAAAACGTATATTGTAAGATACAGAGAAAAAAAATATTAATAAAAAATCATAAAAACTTTTAATATGATTAAATGTCATGGGTGGGAAACTCCCCTCCTGAAAGTTTTTTTGGGAGCGATTTTAAAATTTTGGGGAGAATCCCGCCATCCCGCCCTGAATTTCATGCCCTGCAAATGGATAGAGCTACTCTTAGAAAAAGCCCAATCAAAAAGCATGAAAATTCAGCAAGATATCATCAGTAGAATGAGTTGAATATCAGTTGCTCTCAAAAATAAACAAAACGATACGGGGTTTGTGCCAAATATTTATTTTTGGATTGGACACCAGTATCAACTTCTTCTCCTTACGTTGATATGAAGTCAATATACCCTCATGCAATTTGGTATTGCATTGGGTTGAAAACCTGCATGTTAGAAACAAATAACTTATGGAAACATTTCAACTTCTCAGACAAGTTAATACAGATAAGTAAAAGAAGCCTCTAAAGTACTCAATGAGAAAGTATCGATTAAAAATGAGTATTTATATGGTAAAATGCATTTCTGAGAGGAAGTCGAACCTATACTGGAGCACGTGGAGGCTAACATCACTCATTACAATTAGACCACATTACTATTACTAGGAGGCTATCATCACGTGTCCGAGTCATTAGCTTATTTTTTTTATTTCCCGTGCGCCCATAGAGCGAGGCGTGAGCTCAACAGCTCGACCTCGTTAGGAGAAATAAAAACAAACGCTTCGAAAGATACTTCCCTAATCAGTAGGCAGCCACTGGAATAAAAGCGTTAAAATATTCAACAGATTCTGAATTAACGCTGAAAATCGAACATCTTCATTAGGTGACTCATAGGTTTTTTCAGTATTGAGTATCGATGTGCAAACTATCGATACTTGAGCCATATTACAATGTACGATACTTGAGTACTCGATACCGGCAAGTATCGATACTTTTTGGTATTGGTATCGGCACAACACTAGTTCCACAACCATCAGATCTCACACAACTGAACAGTGCTATTCATCAGGCTTGGTGTCAGATTTCTCACATCAACTTTCAACATCTCGTGGAGTCAATGCCAAGAAGAATCGCTCCAGTATTGAAGGCAAAAAGTGGCCCAATGAAGTACTGATGGGGTGGTCAGTGGTTAACACTCGAATCAGTGATCAGCGTTATGTTTCATATTCACCAGGACAAAACTTTTGGATTAAGTATTGCAATCGATTCACCGTTTGATTTGAGGTTGTCCAAGGATTCTTCTTGCATCGAGAATTAACATATGTGCAGTTGAAATTTTACCAACACGTAATTTTCAGTTAATAGATTGTCTATTAAAAAGTTTGAAACTTGTGTTTTGGATTGTCAGTCGCTGTGGAATAGCAACTGTTTAATTTTCACAGCAGCCGTGCGCATGGAGAAAAAAATTTGGCAGCCATCTTGAATTTTCAGTACTTAAGAAAAGTGTGTGATAATTAAGGGGAATAATATTGGGTTGGCAAATAAGTTCATTCAGATTATTGGATCATAACAAAACACACTTTATTGAAATGTAAGGTAAATTCAATCACTTACATATTATCTGTTTTTATCAATTACAGTAGTTCTTGTCATCATTCTGCCAAGTTCATTATGCAGGGTTCTCCCCAGGCCCTTTTGAACGGGCGCGCCGCCCAGCTGATTTTGTTGACCGCCCAGCTGAATATACGAAAAGCTGCACAACACTGTCATAATGTCTTTTTTATTTTTAATTGTGTCTGCCCGGCTATTTTATCTTTGCACCTACCTGATAAAATTTTCTGGCGAGAACAGTAATTATGCCATGTTCATAAAACGCCTGGGGTTTATTTGCAAAGAACCAGTCGAGGTGTTTTATAACAGCCTCTTCATCTTTGAAGGTTTTCCCATTCATAGAGTTCTGCCGTGACCTGAATAAATGATAATCTGAAGGGGCCAGATCGGGTGAGTACGGAAGATGAGACAAAACATCCCAGCCAAGACTAAGCAATTTGTTCGAGTGGTTAAAGATGTATATGGTCTGGTGCTGTCATAGTGGAATATGACACTCTTGCGAGAAACATCCCAGCTGGTGCAAATGATTTTCTGCACTTGTATGGGATATATTCAACATTGCAGCAGTCTCTCACATCGATTGGGGTGGATTTGCTTCGATGATGTCCATAATGTCACTTGAATTAATCTTTTTAGGGTGATCACAACGAGGTGAATCATTTATGTCTATTTTTAGAACGAAATTTGGCATACCTCTTTTGATATACGGCAGGGTTCTCCCCAGGCCCTTTTAAACAGGCGTGCCGCCCGGCTGATTTTGGTGACTGCCTGGCTGAATACACGAAAACTGCACACCACTACATAATATTTTATTTGTTTTTAATTTTTGTCTGCCCGGCTATTTTATCTTTCCACCCATTTGATAAAATTTTCTGGGGAGAACTGTACGGTATACGTTCTGTTAAGGCATCACCTCCAAAGACACTGCATATTTTTCTACGAGCATCTGCAGCTCGTTTGCCTTTTTAAAATAATATAGCAAAATGTGACGATAATTCAACTTATTCCCTTCCATTGGATGATTCATATACTTTTAAAGTGCATACTTATGGTACTTATTAAAGTGCGTACTTATGGTGGGGGTGCAACTACTGACTGCTGCAGCATATCAACCGAACATTACAGTAATTCTTCAAAAATTGGGTTAGTTTCAGAAGAGGAGAATCTCAAAAAATATTTTAAGCTAAAGAAGACGACAACTTGTTTCTATGTTATTTATTTTTATTATTGTTACAGACTGCAGGAAGTATTTGTTTTATCATTTGAAGAGCATTACATACAGGGATTGCATGAACCTTTGATTTTAGACATTTTGTCGAATGTCTAGAAAAATACTTGACCGATTATATCCTGAAACTTCAGGGGTATAAAGAGCATGTTACACCTCATATGTTTCAGTGAAGGTTTTGACCTGAAGGCAAACAGGGGACCAGCAACAAATTGAACAAAAAAAAAATAATGTTTGGGATCACCCTGTAAAAAATAATGCTTGAAATGCATTGTAGCTGTAGGCAAAATGACTTCTTTATTATTTATTAGCCAAATGTATAGAGCTACTCTTAGAAAAAGCCCAAGCAAATAGCATGAAAAATCAGAAAGATAGCGCCAATAGAATGAGTTGAATTTCAGTTGCTGTCAAAAATAAACAAAACAATAAGAGGTTTTCTCCAAATTTTTATTTTTAGATATGCCTTCATATCAGCGTAAGGAGAAGAAGTTGATACTGGTTGTGCGGTATTAAAATGTGATGATTGCGGGAAGCGTAAAGCCCAGTGGCTTATCCCTAACGAGGCCTTTTCTCGTAGGGCGGTATAGATTGATGCGGAAGATATTCGGTAGAATAGCAGAGCGGGTATACATCAAGAAGATGTAGAAAGCGGAACGGGTACATCAAGAAGATGTAAAGACAAAAAAGGCAGAATAAGAAATTCTGACTTTATTCAGAAAAGGACAACAAGATAACTAAAAAAAATACAACAAGATGACAGCATAAACTCTATGCCATGGCAACGTGGCACGAGAGATGAGCAGTGGGCATTGTTACACGGTAACAATGCCCAAAACAAGAGCTTGCGGCATCAACACTGGTGTCCGATCCAAAAATAAATATTTGGAGCAAACCTCGTATCGTTTTGTTTATTTTTGAGAGCAACTGATATTCAATTCATTCTTTCAGTCATATCTTTCTGAATTTTCAAGTTATTTGTTTGGGCTTTTTCTAAGAGAAGCTCTATCCATTTGGCTAATAAATGATACAGAAGATATTTTGGTAACACTTGTGCAGTTAAAAATTATTTAGTAATATTGCTGATATTTCATCAAATATTTAATATTTTTATCTTCTGAATGCAGGGTGTTGTCTCTACTGTAGTTTGCCAAGTTTCCTGAACATGGCATTGCATTGTGTTGGACACCCTGCATGTTAGCAACATACACTTAGGAAAAATTTATTTTTTTTTTTAAAGAGATCTTTATATATCCATGAATGTACGGGCCAGATAAGTAAAAGAAGCCTCATAATCCTATGCTACAGCTGCAACGCATTTCAAGCAGTATTTTTTACAGGATGATCTCAAACGTCAGTTTTTTAGTTCAATTTGTTGCTGGTACCCTATTTGCCTTCGGGACAAAACCTTCTCTGAAATATATGAGGTGTAACATGCTCGTTACACCCATGAAGTTTCAGGATAATTCATCAAGTATTTTTCTAAATATTCAACAAAACGTCTAAAATTTAAGGTGTTCATATTATTTTATCCAATCCCTGTAGGTATTTGAAACTCAAAACCAAAAAAAACTGCCTTTCGTCGTGTGCATCAAAATATATATATACCGTAATCATGTCATAACAAATCAGTTTGTGTCTTATCGAGAATGTGAATTAGCCTGCATATCAGTCAATTATAGTTGGTATATACAAAATATTAATCCTTGCTTGGTGAATACAGTAGAACCCCTGCTAATATGCGTTACAAGGAACTGAGCAAAAACTATGTCTTATCCGGGATTGAAAAATTGTGTGCCCATTCACTGAAAAACTCAAAAGTGTTCTGTTACGAAATAAGCTTGAGATACATGCATCTTTTTATACGTTTTGTTTATTTATTTCTGGAAAGAACATTGTTATTTGAGTCTGTTTACATAATTGTATATAATTATTAGAAATTACACACATTAAAGCACAATGCCTATGTAAAAGATCAGGTGGAACATTATCACTGTACAGAAGGTACAACCAAATCTCTCGATTTTCAGTGTGACATTGTTGGAATATTTCCTCCTCATTTAATGCCACGTCAGTGATGACATCCTCGTAAAAAAGCTGTGAATAGGATTGTGAAGAATTGAAATTCCGAATAAGATTTATCAAGGAATATGTTTACACACTGAGAACAAATCAAAATTCACGGCTATATAAGAACGCGTGCTTCGTAGTTTATGTCCAAAAGAACCAATCAAAATTTGTGGAACATCATCGAATATCGCATGGCTAAAAAAATTCTGCAAACACATTGCAAATAATTTAACACTCCTAGAATGAATTTCTTAATTTTTTGAGCCAAAAATTATGTTTTATACAGGACCAGTGAAAAAAAAATACATATTAACTGGCTGAATTTACATAGAAATATCTTTCAAGGGGAAGGGACCAAAGGAAATCACGTATTGAGCGGGATCATGTACTAAGCGGTCATGTATTAACGGGGTTCTACTGTACAACCATCAAAGTTATAATAGACCTTTTCCGGGATAACAAACTGAGCATGTGTGTGACAATTTGACATCTGTTGGTGATCAGCAGTGTTATGCCAGGAGGAAAACAACTCTATGAAGGGTGTGCTTATGGAATCAAATACAATTTATTTCTGTAACTTTTCTGATTTCAGTAAGTTCAGTTTTGTATGTAGATGAGGCAGGGGTCTTATCAACAATTTCAAGATCCATACCCATTTTTGTGAAAAATTTTTAACAAAAATATAAAAGACAGGGTTTAATTTAAAAAATTTTTTTATTATTTGAATTGACATTATTTACGTTGATAAAACACCCATTTTTGAAGGTAATACGTTGTAAAACACGATTTAAATTTTGTGAAGATACCGTTTCCAATCAAAATAATTTTGTGAAGATCCGTTTCCACTTAAAATAATTTTGTGAAGGTACCCGTAAACAGTACCAAATTGGCCCTAGATAGATCCCTGTGAGGCTAGAAGTCTGAAGGCTTAAAATGGGTAGAGCAAACGAAAGTACTTTCTACTGGAATAAAAAATGAAAATTTAACGTAGGGTGGTAAGACCTTGAAAAAAGCTGGCATTTTGAATAGAGGCTATCCTTTGACAAAGCAAAGAGTGAAAGTGATAATACGTGCTTTAGAAGACGTCCTATAAATAGATAAAGTGGTGGGTGGGAAGGGGGGGGGGGGGGAGAGAAAGTATTGGTTAAGGAGAACAGAAGGGAACCACTACAAAGCCTGGAAATGAAATAGAATACGTGCTGGGATAGGCCAAAGACCAATGGGAGAGGATGTGAAAACTGTGCAGTAGTGAGAATATAATGCAAGGGAAAATGTGCTAGGATATGACAGGAACAAGAACCAATGTAAGATGATAACAGGCCAGTGAAACAGCGCAATAGGATAACACTTAAGGTGCCTTCCCATAGCTCGCTTTTTGCTTCAAGCTTTTCGCTTTTAGCTTTTTGCGTTTGATTTTTGAAGCTAAAGCTATCCTAAACACGAAGCTGATATGCGCTATTTGCATGAAGCGCTTTGATTTTAAAGCTGCTTTACGCTTCAAGTGGATACCTAGGTCAGTTTGATTTTAAAGCTACTAGCAGCTTTGAAATGACCGAGCACATGCGCAGTACAAGCCTTTCGCTCATGACAGCAATGGGTGCATGCATGGGATCGTGAGGAGTGTGTGAATACAAAGGAGAAAAGTGAAAGAAGAATTCTGCGAATTGTATTTGTTCCCCTTTTCTCCTTTGTATTCATGATTTGTTTGATGAATATCTTCAGTTTATAATTATTTCTTCTTTGAGTATTATACTATGGTTTAAGTTTTTTTTATTAATTATTTCTTTCTTTTATTTGATTTATTTATTTATTTATTATTTTATTATTTATTTGTTTATTTATTTTATTAAATTTTATTAAGCTAATTTTATATAACTTTTAATTTGTTATTTTATATTTATTTTTATTTTATTTTCATTTTATTCATTTATTATACATTATATTCTGTATTGAATTTATTATATATATTTAATTGTTATTTTGCTCATTTTTATTTTATTAATTTGTACATTATTTTACTTTATTTATTACTTAAGATTTATTTAATTAATTAAGAGTTCTGTTTATTTAAATTTAATTGGTTTTGTTTTATTTTATTTATTCCATTTATTGTAGCGTCAGCAAAAATAAAAATAAATATCACGTATTGCTAAAGTGGAAATGTTTTCCATTTTACAAAATACTTTTACTATTAATTATCAATAGCTTATTAAAATTAAACTTCTTCTCTGTAACAAACGTTTCCGTGCATTGAGTGGCACCATGTGTTTTTGAATTCCCGGCTGCGATTTCTCGCGAGACACTTTAGCTATGGGATACCTTCAAAGCTAGTTTTTGCTTTAAAGCAAGCAAACTGCAAGGTAGAATTTGCTTTAAAGCTCAAGCAAGCTATGGGAATGTACGTTTAGGAATAAAATTAACAGAAATTGTAAAAGAGAATTAAGAGAATGATAATTAAGAAATATAGCCGAAACCGCCTATAATAGGACCGCCGGGAAATCAAAAATTTACTCTTATAGATGGAGTTTACAATACACAGGAGAAAAATGAAAAGAGGCTATTATCAGCAGAGCGCTCCTATAAGCTTTTTCAAAGTCTTCTCACCCTGTGTTCATTTTGATTTTTTTTATTTTATTCCAGAGTTCCTGTCTCGTCCTTCCTTTACATCCGTTATTTCTACTGGAATTAGATTTTCTCTTCTAATTTTTATAGCACTTCATTTTTTGGAAAATGATGAAACGAGACATTTGGATTTTTCCCTTTCCAATTTAAACATAATGAAACCGAACAATTAATTGGCATGTTGTATAGAAACCTAATTGCAGCCCTGTTTTGTTTTCCTCAGGGTGTAGTTCTCATATCTGCCACCAGTTCGTGATCTATTAGAGATCATTTCCTGAAATTCATCTTTGAATGAATAGGGAAGAGGGAAGAATTTTTTTTTTATTGCATATGCTTTATAAAGTATTAAATAGTTCATAGCATAAAATATTTTGCTAGTTGCTTTATATTGATGATTTTTGTTTCAGGTCTCCTAAGCAATTTAGAGTAACTGCATTCTTAAAAACAAGTCATCTTCATACCTTATAAAGATGTAAGTACTGCAATTTTAGTTCTGTTTGAAATATATATCTCTGTGAATATGTAAAAACTGTGAGAAATTGCAACAAAGTATTAATAGAGTAAAATAAGGGATCAAAAATTTTTTTGCATTTACTTGACATCCACATAATATCCTGTGGAGTTATTAATATCATTTTGGTGTTTCTGCTCTACAGTAGCATTTACCTTTTTATAAACCAAAAAAAACTACACCCTGGGGAAAACAAAACAGGGCTGCAATTAGGTTTCTATGAAAACAGATACAACATGCCAATTAATTGTTCGGTTTCGTTATGTTTAAATTGGAAAGGGAAAAATCCAAATGTTTCGTTTCATCATTTTCCAAAAAATAAAGCGCTAGTCAAACGGTTTTCAAGACCTTTGAGTTCACAATATACAAGGATGGGCTGAAAAGTAATGCCTCCAAGGCCATAACACTTTTATTTTTTAACGAATTTAAAATTTATTTTTTTTCAAACGATGGCTTATTTTGTTCTCTTTTCAATGCATTATTCACTTTTCAACATAGTCCCCATCTCTGTCCACGTGACACTAGTCGTGACATCCCGTCGGAGAAGAAGTCCTTTGGTTGCTTTCGACACCAGGATCGAATCGCGTCTTTCAGCTTGTTAACAGAGCTGAAACGATGTCCTTTAAGCGATTCTTTAAGCTTTGGGAACAAGTGAAAATCGCTGGGAGCGAAGTCAGGGCTGTACGGCGAATGCGGTAGAACCTCCATGAACTTCAGTTGCTGCAACCCTTCTTGTGTTTCTCGACTTGTGTGCGGACGTGCATTGTCGTGCTGCAGAATAGAGTACATACCCTTCCGAACTCGGAGCAACCGGGCACGAAGCTTCTCTAGCGTTTGCACGTACTGTTTTGAGTTGATCGTGGTTCCTGGTCCAAGAAGTCAAGGTGGACAACACCCTGGAAGTCCCAAAAGATGGTCAACGTGACTTTCCCTGCTGACTTGACAACCCTGAACTTTTTGGGACGTGGAGATGTTGCATGGCGATATTCCAACGATTGTCGTTTGTTCTCTGGGTCAAAATGATGTGCCCATGATTCATCCCCCGTGAGAATGCGCTGCAGAAAAGCCTCACCCTCACGCTCGTACCGGGCCAACAGATCCTGGCAAACGTTCTTTCTCTTCTCTTTGAGTTCAGGACTGAACATATGCGGTATCCAACGAGCACACACCTTACGATATCCCAGCAACTCGGTTATGATAACGTGCACTCTCTCCTTGGAAATTTGGAGCTCTGTAGCGATGTCATATTGCTTAATTCGGCGGTTGGAACGAATCATTTGATCGACACGAACTCGATGTTGCTCGTCTGTTGCTGTGATTGGTCGTCCACTGCGGGGTTGATCAGCTAGGCTAGAGCTTGCTGGGTTTCGTTCTTTCACTAATCTTGCCCATCTTCTCACTGTACTGACGTCAGAAGTTGCATTGCTGTATACAGCTGTCATTCGGCGATGAATTTGGACAGGATCGCAACCTTCAGCTGCCAAAAACTCAATCACTGCGCGCTGTTTCAACCTGACTTCCATGTAGGTTGCCATTATGTTTCATTTTTAGCACACCTACACCATCTAGTGACATAGACATAAAGTGTTTTTGAAAATGAACAAAATAAGCCATCATTTGAAAAAAAAAAAATTTTAAATTCGTTAAAAAATAAAAGTGTTATGGCCTTGGAGGCATTACTTTTCAGCCCACCCTCGTATTTCCTTGAAGCTTCTAATTTCTTAATAAGGAGTCCTTTGAGCCCTTATTATTTTTGATCTTATAGGCCTGTTGCACTCCATTAACATTCTAATGCCTTATCCCACGATGATCATTCGTTAAATAGTCTCCACTGTATTATATTGATAGCACTGGCTCAACATACAGTGTGGGCACAAAGTCTTGTCAATAGGGAGTTAGTTTTTTTCTCGTTATAAGAAATTTATAGTACGAAAATGAAAAAATTTGATATCTCTTTCATAAAGTTAGACAATTCTCGTGTGTTACAAAATAAAACTCTCGAAAATATTTTTCGATCTTGTTGGCAAATGTCGATTGCCTGACGAGATCCTTGTTCATACACAGTTTGTGTATAGTCAGAACATCAGGCCAAATATCCGCCATTTGTGCCTTGTTATCCGCCATCATGATTTACTTATGGGAAAATGGAATCCTGAGGCGGGTTCTTTATCTTAGCGGCTTTGTTAGCCGGCTGACATTGACACCAGGTGATGACGTCATATCATTGTTTCAGCCTAGCGTTCTTCTTGATTTTCCTACTATGACGTCATCATTGGGTGTCTCTACCAGCCGGCTGACAAATCCGGCTAAGATAAAGAACCCGCCTCTTGTGAGTCCTTTTTATTCTGCCTAGAGTATTACTGCATACTTGCTCTATTACTTAACTTAAAAAAACTTCCATTTCTGACACTAGATGGCGCCACTTGTATGTCAATATTATATCTCAATGGTTGTATCAGATTCGCATTCAATATGAAAAAAAACCACCGATTTGTCGTTAACGAGAAATTTTTAAATGAGAACACTGCTTGAATATTTCGTAACTGATTTCTCATAACGAGAAAAAACTAACTCCCTAATATTTTAAAAATTCACCAACAAAAAAAATGTTAACCATAGAATTACTCGAATTGTAGAAAATGATTAATAAACTCAAAAGGTTTTTTCTTCTACTTGTGTACCTTTAGTTGCTCGTAAAACATATAAGCGGTACTCAGTTTCCATCTATCATCGCAATTGACACGTTCTTTCAAGTCCTCAGAGCTTTGTCCAAATAAGCTGTGCACAACATCTTTCACGAAGCCCCATAGAAAAAACACGATCAGTGTCATGTTTGGCGATCTTGGTAGCCAGGGCAGCAGTCCGTCATGCCCGATCCATCTCATGGGAAACTGTTGCTCCAGGTATGCTCGCATTTCTAACCACCAATGTGGAGGCACATTATCTTGCTGAAACAAAACATGTGGCTTTGAAGTTGAGGTACAGCAAAATTCTGTAACATATCAAGATAGCTATTTGCATTAACTGTAGTCTCAGAAAAGAAAAAGGGCTCAATAACCATAACATGTAAGAGTGCACATTACACATTAATTTTCAGACTATCCCAGATGTGTTCTCAAAGAGCATGGAAATTTTCAGAAGCCCTTATTCTCACATTGTGCCTATTAGTTTTGCCCGAAACGTGGAATGTTGCTTCATCCAAGAAGGCTACGTTTTTTTTTAGAAAATCATTGTTTGTTAAAATACGATCCAACATGTCTATCGCAAAGGCCATGTACATGGATTTATCATTCGGTTTAATCTCGTGCACGACTTGCACTTTGTATATATACAAATGCAAACGTTTATGAAAGATCTTTCTGACGGTTGAACAAGGCATTTGTAACTGGTGAGATGCAGTCCTCACTGATTTTCTTGAGCTGCATTGAAAGGATCTCGCACTTGCTCCAATCTTTCTTCTGATACACTAGCCGCCCAGATCTTTTCTCATCATGTAAATAATGGGTCTTTATGAACCTGGAATATCATCGCAAATCACAATTCTAAGCTGTCGAGAATATGGTTATATTTCAGCTTATGATCACTTGCACATAGGGTGAAGGCCCTATAGAGTCTTTTCAAATTGCAATCAGTGGCAGTACAAAGCGGTAAGCAAAGTAAGCATCACATGAGGTCACACTGTAGATTGAAAGGGCACATATTTTAGAAGTTTGCATAGGGGAGCCGAAGTGGTAAGCAAAGTAAGCGTTGCACGAGGGCTCATTGTAGGATACATTGTAGGTTGGTCAGGTTAGGTTAGGTTGCTCTTAATACCGTGTGCTCTGGCGTAGCTTACAATGATAATAGAATGCTTGTCCATTTGGCCAGCAAGCGGTGTTCTAAAAATCTAGATGCGAACAGAAAGATTTAGCACTGCCTAGTGACAAAACTGAACATTGTTTCAGTCACTTATCCAGTCAAGTTATGAAAAATGTTATGAAAAATTATGAAAAATAAAACTGAATGAGGATTACTTGATTTTCGCAAGAAAACTGATGTTATTTTTTGTTGAAGGGTGAATGAAGTAGTGCATAAGGCGACTGAAACAATGTTAAATGTTGTCACTAGGCGGTACTAAATCTTTGTTTACTTCGAGATTTTTGGGATACATACGAACAGTGGAAGAAGGCCAAATGGGCAGGCTTTCTCTTATCATTGTAGGCTATGACTCTGGTACTCCGATCACATGATCACATGGTTTGGAGCCACGACTCCGAGCAAATAAATGAACACAGTCCTAGGGATAATATCGTGCTTTCTGTTCTCCTGTTCTCTCGTTTACCATGAAAGTTTTTGTGTTCTTGTATGTGTTTTTCTTGTGTAGTTTAAAGATTGAACAATTCATGTGTAGTGTTTGTCGTGATAGATATCATGAAATGTTTTAAATCATATTAACTCAAATTGTGTGCCATCATCTGGTATACGGATGGCTTCCGGCATCATGGCTACTCTGGCCTGGATGTTTATTGTGGCAGTCCCAAGACCTTTCACTCTCGTCAGTTGGATTGTATGGTCATGGTTTTCCAGGTGGAGATGTTTAGATGAAGTCTATGTTCATAGGAAAATCTTCATACTCTGTGACAGTCAGACAGCCCTCGAGGCTTTTAAATCTTAGAAGTTAACTTCTAAACTTACCTTGGAATATCGACAACTCTTGCAGGACCTGGCTCTCCACAACAACGTTACATTGTAATGGGTACAGGGACACAAAGGCATAGTTGGCAATAAGGTTGCTGACCTTAGCCAAACAAGGTGCTTAATCGGCACCTTTTGGTCAAGAACCTTTCTGCAGAATTTCAAAGCGAATCGCAGTCAGAGAGATTAATAACATCTCTTACAAAGAGATGACAAGAAGTTGGGAAAGACCACTGAGCAAAGACATTCTAAGCTCTTGATTAAGAGACCCTCTCGGATTCTAACATCCAGTATTCTACAACTCTGTAGAAATAAATTACGGGTTATCAGGTCACGATTTACTACATAAACATTTACATAGAATGAGAATCCTTCAAGAAGAGCCACTATGTATGAAATGTAATTTGGTGGAAGAAACAGCCCATCACATTCTTTTTACATGTGCTGCCCTGGCGCATATTAGACACCTCATGTCAGGTTTAACCTTTCTTGAGGACATTCACCAAGACCCAGTGGGCAGTCTGACTCAATTTCTTAGTGACTTCAGTTTCCAGTAGGTTTTCTTGATTCTTTTGGGTTCTGGTGCAAAATTTCCTCATGGAAATAGGCACCTAGGCAATCAATGATTTTCCATTGATTGATCTACCCTACACTATAAGAAGAATAAGAAGAACACAGATTGCTGTTATAGTTTTAAGTCAATTTTCTTGTTTTATTTTGCAAACTGTATTTTCATGTATGCCCTGAGACGTGGAAGCTGCAAGGCTCAGTGAGCCAATGGAATCAGATTTCAACATATGCTTTTGTTTCGTCTCTGATAATCTTAGGATGAACAGAGCAAATTGATGTTAGCCATAATGTTACTAAGAGCTAATATGCACCCTCCCCTCCCTCTCCATATCTAGCTATATTACTTGCCATATCCAAAGCTTACAAGAATAAAAGGAAAGCCTCCCGAGTGGTTTTCGAATAGGTGATCCAAAAACCTGCAATATGTTTTCTCACTTTAATGCTAGGCAGTGCAATAAGTAACCTGCTCCGTGGCGTTTGAACCAATTGGAATGAATGGATTGATTTATATTCATTAGTGCATTTATTTGGGTTTTCATATTAAAAACAATATCGATTACCAACATGGTATATACTCTTCTGTACCTTTCTGCACCAGCTTGTACAGAAAAATAGGACCAAATGTACAAAATTCTTCTAAAGTCACGGAAAATATCTCAAGTTATCTTTTATCATAGATGTCAAGAATCCCATATTTTCTTGCAGTGTAGAAGAACACCGTGAAAAATTGTGTAATTTAATTTAAAAAAAAAAAGTTCATAGAGCCAATAATTTAACTGCTCTGTGTGTCTTTGAAAACCGTACAAGTTTTGTAAAACATAAGCCAGTGGGTCTCACAAAATGTTAAATATAAACCCAATATGAAACTCGTGATGCATCTTCTTTCATTTTTTATGAACTTACTAAGGAATCTCATGGAGTGATGATAAAATTCCGAACCGCGTAATTAAATTTCATTTTCGTTCTTTAGAAGATGGAATTGTCCACTTTTTAGCAGCATGGCAAGAAATTTTTTAAAACCTGTGGGATGAAGCAGATTTCCGCAGGCAAAGGTAATGAAATTTTGTGTAGATATATCCGCTTTACGCAGCAAAAGGGTTAAATATTTTTAAATGACACTCTGTTTAAATGACAATAACACAATAATTTCATCTTTAATAAGTTTTAATGGAATAAAAATACAAAATACAAAAATAGAAAAAAAAAAACAATCTAGGAATTGTAATTTAAGATGAATTTTGAACAGAAGAATCCCTGGTTAATTGGTTTGCTGATTCCCTTTTTTTTTTTTTTTTTTTTTTTTTTTGTTTGTTTGTTTGCGCAATTTCTAAAATTGCTTTTAAATGTAATGCATGTATCTTGTCAATGTTTGCAGACTCGATCCATTCTAACGCTGTTTACATTTGCAAGTTTGGGTCGTTTTTTATTGGGGGTGGGGCTAGTGGCTCATCGTCACTGCTCTCAGCTTCCTCAACAATTTGAACTTAAAGAAGTTAAGGGCAGGATTAAGGCAAAATACCTTAATTATATATTTTAAGAAAAAAATACCTGTGCAAAGAAAACCTGGATCGAAGTAGCCCTACTGTATCCATGAAAGCAGAAGACAAGTGAAAGATTGTCATAAATTGATTGCCTCAAAAGGCACTCGTCCGAAGAACCGATGAGAACATTTTTACATAGCTCATACTTCCCAGAGTCAATGGCTAACGTTGTTGGATGACTTGCCTTCCTCATGTATGTACAGTAGACTGTGGATATAAGAGTAGTACGGATTTAAGAGCAATTTTCTCCCTCCCACTGAAAAACGACAAAAATTATTGGGATCCAGCCCCAACCATTGACTGCGATTTATCCTATTTTGCAACATAAGGAGTCGCGAAATAGAGGGGCTCCACTGTACATCGATTATAAAAAAATTTATGTGGTAAGGTTCATATTCAAAGATTTTTATAGGCACATTAAAACTCCCGAAACAGTCGAATAACTTTAGAACAAAGGGTGCAGAGCCATAAAAGTCAGGTCTCTCTATAGGAAAGTGGCTGTGCCTGATTGAATAAAAGTATATCCAGTTCCCCTAGTGTAAGCACTGTGAAGTTATGAAAACTAACATTTTAACCATCATGATAGATCAAGAAAAAGTTCCAATTATGAAGTTGTAGAGCATCACCAATTTATTAGAAATCGTAAAAGAAAATAAAAACATAAGCTCATAAAAGCAGAAGAAAAGTCCATGTATGGAACATCTTCTGGACACCGTACTTTGGAATATTCACATATAGAACAACAAACAGACGAAATCGCCCTCATTTAATACTTTACAAAGTGGAAGTTTGAAAAAATTAAACAAAGCAATCACTAAATTTCAATCTTTCAGGACACTCAATACAAAGGGAGAAATGGATGTCGAGGTAATTATTCACTCAGCATTTGCAATGATGCAGAGCTAAACAGTTCAACCAGGAATAGATGAGAAGTGCTCATCTATTCCTGATTCAACCCTCCTTAAGTGCTGAAGGAAATTCACTTTATCATCCTTAACATAAAACATTAGGTCCAAGGATCCAAGAGAATACTTTTGTGGTGAAAAATATTCAAATTGAAAACTCTGGTTCAGGAAAAGTGGCCAAGAAAATCATCAAAAATTGGTTCACAGGTGCATACCTTCTGCAAGTGGGAAATGAAACAGCTCTCCTCCTTGATTCTTATTCAAGCCAAAATGATTTTTATTCAAATACTCACAATCTTCTCTGGAACAGCCTTTTGATGTTTATGCATTCCTTCCATGGAAAAGAAAAAAATTAAAAATTGCTTCGGATTATATGCTGGTGGAGCAATTTGATGTCGAATTACGTCACTGGAATAAAATATTTAAGATCAACTCACTTATACGCAATTTTCTTCTCCGAAATTCAAGACCATGTTTTCGATATGCATGTTTTAAGAGTGGCTATTTCGAAGAACAACTGACTTTTGTGTCAGCTCATTAATTTTCCATTGATAGGGGTTTAAGTCATGGTAATTTTTTTATCAAAATTACAAATTCATTAGATATGCTTACTATAAAAGTGATTTATGTTTTGACCATTTCTACTCTTTTTACATTATTGTAAAAATTTTAAAGAATAAATTTTGTATCAGAAATTACCAGACCAATCCTGGCAGGAGGGCATGATCAGAGTGGCATTTAGTGATTGCTTTGTTTAATTTTATTCAATCTTCCACTATAGTAAGTATTAAATAGGAGCGAGTTCATATGTTTGTTGTTCTACACGTGAATATTGTTACGCCCAAAAAAAAATCGAAAGTAAGATTGAAATTGAAAGATGAATGGGAGGCAATAACATTTACACGACTGCAAAAACCTGAAACATACAGCCAATCTACCAAGGCGAAGGTACACTCCCTGTATGTACAAAAATACTAACCCGCAATCCTACACCCTGAAGAACTGATTGCAAGTTAAAAGAAGAAAACTTGAACCCAATAATAAACCCTTAAAACACTTAAAAACTACCCAAAGAACACGCTACAGACAAATCTGCGGATTAGCCTTCTAACGAGAACTAAAATTTGATTATTTATTAAATTAGTGAAAATCAAAAATAACAACTCCAGATTTACAAAGATTCAAAAATAAGCAAGGAGCAACGCAATCTTCACGTCATTCCTGAGACCGATCCCAATGATAGCCAGAAAATAAACCAGTTCTGTGAAGAACACTGAAAGAAAAAGGAAAGGGTGAGAAATAATGCACCCCACCTAAAAACTAGAGAGTAACTAAACCCAGCAGAAATCAAAACCAAGCAAACTTTGAAGAACAAACGGCTATCCCTGAGATGGGTTCAGAAAAACATTCACAAAATAATCAGCTTTATTACAAGGTTTAATTCTCAGTTAACTCAAAACAATATTCCTTTATCCAATGAGTCGGCATTGCTTCACTGGCAATTCCAAATCCTCTCGCTTTGCAAACGAAAACCGTCCGTGGGTGATTCCGATCCTTCCCTTCATGGTCTTCTTGGGATAAATCCTTTAAAAAAACTAAACATCTTTAAAATGAGTAAATCGACTTTAAACCTAAACCTAATCAGCAATTGTGCAGTTGAAACATTAAAATAACCGCTAGTGATCCCCCTTTCTCCTTTCCTCTTATATTTCCATTTTAAATATCAAATTCGGGCCAAATAACCTGCAGGGTCCATAGTAAAGTGGGTTCACTTGAATTCAGTTTCTCGGAACATTTCCACTGGCCGGACAGCTAGCTTCCATCTTCGAGCTCTTAAGCAGGACGAACGTCGAAGTGCGAATAGCAATTCATCCACCACTGCTTATCGGGTACTGGCTATGCCATTTCTCCAGAGTTCCCTCCGCCGGTTCAAGTCCTGGAATCATCGTTGGTTCTCGGCTGCAAAGTGAAAGCTAAACATCAAGGAACCGCGATGGCGGGGAAGGGAGAGTGAGCAAGCTCCACGGCAGAAGCTGCCGATGCTACTCGGGCTGGCCCCCAAACCAATCTGTTTGGAAAATAGTAATTTTTTTATCCAGGAAAGATAACCCAACAATACAAGTTTCGCGCCACGCTACTGCACACCAGCCACCACTGTTAACACGAACAGCCCTAAACAATGCAAACACAGATAGCAAAAAAAAAGGCTTAATTCAATAATGTATTAACAATAGTCTAAACGTTCCAAAATTACAAATTACATTACGTGTAATTCAAATTACAAAAACTAAGCAAAAATAATTATTTGCTACAGAACGTCATCAACAAACGAAGTACAGCAGTAAATACAAAAATAATGCATTCCGTTTTCAAATAAAAACAATTCTAAGGAGAAAACTTTTAAATAAGCTTAATAGAATCCAAAGAATATATTTTTTCTTTCTTTTCCCTATAATTTCCTTTTTTTTTTCCCCTGTCAAAGCCCAACCTTGGGCGTTAGAATATTTCAATGTACTGTATCCAAAATCTGTTTCATACATGGACATTTCTTCCCCATTGTATGAGTTTTATACCTTTGTTTTCTTTATGCAAAGAGTGGTTTTCTACTAAATTGGTGACGCTCTACAACTTTATAATTGGACTGTTTTCTCTATCTATCAAGAAATAGTTTTTATAACTTTTTAGCGCTTACATGAGGGGCGCTGGGAATACTTTTGTTCAATCGGGCACTTTCCTATAGAGAGACCTGACTTTTATAATTCTAGCACCTTTTGTTCTAAGGTTATTTAACTGTTTCTAGAATTTCCTTTACACAGTGTATATGTGGTTTTAATGCCAATAAAATCTTAAATATGAACCTTGGCAAGTAATTTTTTTTTTTATAATTGATATATTATTGGATATAAGAGGTGTGTACAAAATATATCGGACCTTTATTTTTCTTGACTAAACGAATGAACCACGGGTTTTCTCCTCTGGCAACAAGGTTTAGGTGACCTTTATCCACATGAGTGCAGTTGGTCACTATGCAGAGCTTGTGAGTTGCTGCCTGGCATTGTGAAAGTGAGTGAGTGTAGTACATATCTTTCGGTTTTTGATTTTCTCGAAAGGCCAAACCATCAACAAAGAGTACTACCTGACGGTCCTTCGTCGCCTTCATGATGCTGTACGATGGAAACGACCCGACTTTTGGGCAACAGGAACTTGTTCGCTCCATCACGACATTGCACCTGCCCATTCATCACATCTGATTCAAAAGTCCTGGCCAAACACTGCATTCCTTTGGTCCGTCAGCCTCTTTACTCCCCTGATTTGGCTCCATGCGACTTTTGGCTGTTCCCCAAGTTCAAAACGCTGCTGAAAGGAACCCGATTTCAGTCACGAGAAGACATTATGCAGTAAACGAGGGCGGAGCTGTCAGCCGTTCTTAAACGGGTCTTCCAAAGATGTTTCCAACAATGGTGGGAGCGGTGGGAGAAGTGTGTGTAGTCTCCAAGGAGAGTACTTTGAAGGGGATTAATCTTTAAATCCTACGGTTTCCCCAGCCAAAGGTTTGATACTTTTTTGTACATATCTCGTAGATGTTACCTATATTAGTTTTGGTTCGGAATTTTATTATCACTCCATGCGGTTCCTTAGTTAGCTTAACTTTCAACTTCTGTCTGTTTCATTCAAATCTTTCAATCATTTTTTAACCCTCTTCCTGTTATTCAAATGACCTCAAATTTGGCACACTAGTTACAAATCTAATATAAAAAATTTCAAAATTCGAATTCTTAATAAGAGTTAAAAAACATGATGTTATCCCTTAGGTTTTTTGCATCATTGTTCTGTATGGAAGGGCTCCATTGGACAGAATTTCCTTTTATTCTTGTAGGCTATGGCATATCTTAGCGTGAAAATTTCTAAGGGAGTATTATACCAATTTCGGCTATCTCATCTTTGAACTTATCTGTGCTCTATCCCTTATGTATTAGATTTGATTGATGAAAACAAATTGAAAAAGTTAATTTGTTTTCAAGTTATCATATTAAATGATTAGTTCTTCTTATTAAAAAAAATCCTTTTAGTTTAGACAAGAGGCAGTGATCTTGCCTTTCAATAATCATCCATTACATGCATCATGCATGCAAAGCATCAATAGAGCACATGCAGAGCTGAAACGAAGTGCATTCGTGCATTTTCCCCAATGCAAGCATGATTCATCTCTGATCAGTACTGATCCACTCGAATACGGTTGTCGAGAATCAGATTTCAGCGATCGCGTTAAATTGAATTGGGTTAGATCGAGCTGGTTTAGAATGAGCCTTTCACACCCCGTAAGTAAGCTTCAGACTTTCACACCCCGAAAAGAGTAGAGTGTACAAATAAATAAGCTGCATATGGAGATCAGGGGTTTTATATTTCTTTAGCTCGGGACATGTTAACTAGGAACAAATACAGCGCGGGAGCTTTGTATCAGTGTGTGGATTAATTAAGGAATATAAGATGAGAGTAGGTAATATTAAAAAACTTACTCTACAGATAGGACAATGCTTGCTATAGAATTATTTGGATATTTTTCACGCACGCAATTTTATGTAAACATTTACAACTAATTGATTCTTTCGACTTGTTGAAGGCATGTGACTTAAATAGCGACGACATGGCAGCCATGATAAGAAATAGATCCGAAAAGGTAGAAACGCATGCATTATTAAATAAAAAGTATGAAAAGATCTGGCAAGTGACATGTTAAGTTTTTAACATATACTCGTGACATTGAAAACGCAACATGAACGAATGGGCAGAGAAATATGCAAATTGCAGGGTTGGCTCAGCTCAAAGAGATATGTAAATGATGCGTAGCTTTCCCTTGCATTTTGAGTGCGGTATAAGGGAAGGAATTTGCATAATTGGCAATACTTCTATTACTCTGTCTTGTACAGAAATCATCTGCCAATTTTTTTCCTGGTTGCTGAGGAAACATTGAGTTGCAGAGAACGCCAGAACGTCGTCAACCAAGGCAGTTCTAGCAGGCAAACGATTTCACAAGGAGTATGGTGATCGGACTCTGAAGGACAGGTCGGTCCTTTCTTTGAATCGCAGCAGACTACAACCTACACGCGTCCACAGTGCATTGGCTGTGGCAAACATGGATGGAACAAAGGAATGTGGCACGTCTGAGAGGTTCCGGTGCGGCTCCATAACGTCGGCATGTGTGGACAGATACATCTGCCGGCAAACTTTGACGAGCCCCCAGGCCATGTTCAGGACACCCTAGATGCTCCCAGGACCATTATTCGTCGATCGGTCGCCAATGGCCTGCACTCGTATTGTCCATTAAGAAGACTGCCATTGACCCCACGTCACAGATACCTTCGTTTGCAATGGTGTCGAGAAAGAGCAACGTGGAGAGTGGAATGCCACAGGAATATACAACGTGTAAGAGTTTGGCGCCAACGTTGTCACAGGTCCAATCCGGCTGCAACTGTGGAACGGCACACAATGTAACAACACAGCATCATGGTTTGGGGCGCAATCTCCTACAATAGCAGGTCACCTCTGATCCATATTGATGGCACCTTGACGTCCCAATGCTATGTGGATGTGGTGCTGCATCCGTTGACACTATCCTTCTTTCAGTGAGTGCCCAATGTCTTTGACCGGCATGATAACGCCCGACCGCACATGATATAGTGTACGGGGCACGCAAGATTTTGAATCCTGAGGATTAGTTAGACTCTAAATATTATAACAAAAGTATAAAATACATAAATTATTTTATCGAATTAATCCTTTAATCAGGCATTTTGTTTTCCAAAAGTTTCAATATATGAAAGTTTGAATGTAAATAATTTCAATAATAATTTTACAGTGTTGATTAAATTATCTCATTTCAAATAATTAACGACATAATCAAATAAGTCTCCCCTGATCACACCAATCAAACATGTCTGGGATACGATTGGACGTCGCTTGCATGGACTGCATCAGCACGTTTAGAAGACGAACTTTGGCAAATGGTTGACAGGGAATGGACATCCATCCCTTAGGACACAATCCACATGCTCATAGACTCTGTACCTAGATGTACCGCTGCCTGTATTTCCGCTCATGGTGGTCCTACAACCTACTGATCGGAGGGTGTTGTTGCTCAGTGTATAGGTTTGTCATGTTGTAATAAAATAACTTATTGTTCATTGCCGTCTCTTTCTGTTTGCTGATTTTTATCACTTTCTATGCACGTGTTCATGGTGTTGCATTTTCAATGTCACATAGTGTATGAAGAGTAAATAATAGTAAGTAAAAAAAAAAAAAAAAAGTAAAAATTTTAATCGTGTATATTTGCTATTTAATTTTATTTTTAAAAAATTCTAGGGACTGTATTTCAGCCATGCCTTATCGCTAGCCGTACTTGATTCTTCATTGCAAGGTTAACCTGTCCCGAACTATACGAAAAGAATGAAATAAATAAATAATGTTACAATAAAAAATTATTTCTTCATGCTATAAGAATTGATCGTCGCTTTAACAGGCTCTCTCTCTCTTTTTTTTTTTTTTTTTTTTTTTTTTTTTTTTTTTTTTTTTTTTTTTTGCCATTCCTGTTTTTGCTACTTCTTTGTGTATCCCTGTATACTGAATTTTATTTTAGAGAGTAATGTTTTAATCTTTTTAATAGTGCCACCTTTGGTTAAAATCATAAGATAATTAGGCAAAAGAAAAAATAATTATCATTAGGAAGGATAAGATATTTCTTTATAATATTTCCATGTACATAAATGAGCAGATTTATTTTTTTTTTTTTGCCTTGTAATTTACACAATATTTTCTCAAAATGTTCAACACAAAACCTTAAATAGCATATAAACAGCTGTGCAATTGCATGCAGTCATGCTAGATGGCAGCACCACACAAGATTAAGGTGTGTCTCTCAGGAACCCTTAGCTTTTCAAATGGAAAGTGTTATTTGGGACCAGAGTTGGGGGCTACCTTTTTTAAAGTATTAATTCTACATGAAACAGGTTTTTTTTTGAAATACATTGTTTTAGACACATGCAGCCATGTATTTTCTAAAAATTCAGAAATGATTTATTTTTTAATTCCTATTGGATTTCTTATTTTATGCAGTTACCATGGTTGTACAAAGATGTTCGTTTTTTATTATTCTTGCTTCTGTAATGTTAGGAAAATTGGAATTGTTACAAGTTGTGCTAGTTTGCAAGGATTGACTAATAATGTCATTTGCTAAATTCAGTTTGAAAAAATACATGTATTCCACTTTACTTGATATCACAGAACAGATTTTTTCTATTGACATTAAGAAATGGCTGCATTAGAAATCTATCAGTGAATTTAAAGGGCTGTTCAGTAAAGAACGATCAGAATTTTTTTCCAAGAACATGCCTCATTCATGATTCATCCTCATTTTTGTGATTGTCCTAAGAATCACCTCCACAGCCTTCACCACTACTTCTGATGATGGAAAATGCCTCCCACAAAGGTTTTAGGACGGGAAAAGGAAGAAGTCACACGGGGCTAAAGTCTGGGTTATAGGGGGGTGAGGGACACACATTAATTCAACAGCAATTTTTGCAGTGTGCATCCATACATTATCAAGGTGAAGCATCCAGGTTCTTTCACAGAAACGTCGCCTTTTCTCGTGAAATGGCCTTGCAGGACATCTCAGGGCGATCCTCTCTAGGGTTGTCGGTTGGTGGGTAATTACCCGATTTGTGGATAATTTTTAAATGTGGGCTCTCCTTGCTCCAAGTACAACAACACCACACGAAATCCAGCGAAACATTCTGAATGTAAGCAGTCTGATTAAATGATCTCATTCGCAGGGTGTTCATCAGTCACATATTCAAGAAAAGCATGTGGCGTAACATGTCTCTACTTTTGATGTTAGTGATTGGCTGCAATTATCACAATGTTATGTTATTGGTTTCAATAATGGCGATGCTATGTGATTGGCTGTCGAGGTGTCTACAGTCTTCCATTATTTACCATAAATTCATAAAAATGCAGTACTGGTTATGGTTCATCATTCTGTATGAAAAAGTTATGTACGATGTATCGATATGTAGGAACTCCGTTTTTTGCCCTTAACACAGGTTCATTTTAGGCAGGGTTTACGGGACGCGCCATCCCGTTTGCCCTTTTGATGAAAAATTTCTGCCCCGCTGCCCTTTGATCCTGATCACATGCTCCGATACCCGAAAATGCGTTATATATTTTAAGCTCGAATATGCATGCTACTTTTACTGACAGTTAAACCAACGTTTCTATATTTGCATAGTAATTTAACTAGTAAGAATTATTTATGCTTTTTATAATTTTATTGGGCATTAGTGCTACGGTGCTGCTCTTTCACTTGAATTGTCATGCGTCTTTTCGTTTTGAATTTTTTTTTTTATTTTCAGGAGCTTTATTAGGAATTGCATATTGTGAATTATTTGCAACATATTGTTGCCATTATACGCATTTATGGAATTTTCGTTGGTATTGCGACATTATTATTGCTGCTATTACTTGTTTACGAATAGCATTTGGGTTTAGTGATAGTTTATTGAATTTAATGTTACGTTACTATCCGTCTGCATGGAGTATGTAAGTTGAAGTTATATTTCTCCCGACACTTTTAATTCACGTTTATTGTCAGTATTGCTTTATTTTCTGTTCAGTTGGAGCTTTTCCTTACTCGAGTATCAACCAGTGCTACGACTTACTCCTTATTGTCGCTATTACACATTTCCGTGCTGTTTTCTGGAATTTTCGTTCGCCTTGTTACATTATTATTGCTCCTATTACTTGTTTTTTGGACAATATCTGGATTTAATGATTGCGTATTGAAATCAATATGATTTAGTGTCGGCCTGCATGGAATTAGTAAGTTGAAGTTTTACTTTTCCAATATTTTTTAATAAACTTTTATTGTCACTATTTTCTTTTAATTTTCAGGTGGAGCTTTTAATTTCCCCCTGAGCTGCTCTTTATTAAGAATTGCATATTGTGAATTATTTGCAACATGTTGCCGCCATTATACACGTTTACGGAATTTTCGTTCGTCTTGCGACATTATTATTGCTGCCATAAAAATATTCTTGGTTTTAAAGGTTTTCAGTAACAACGTCCACATGATAAGTAACCTACTGAAGATAAGAGGTGCCAAAGTAACCAAGAAGACAGCGAGCCAAGCCTTGAAAAGAAATCCTGATAACAAAGAAAAAGACGAACTAAAATGTCAGACGTGTGACTGCAAAGTGGGACGAATCAGCAATCTAGGTGGACAAAAATATTTTTCAATTTTTGCAAATCCACTTCATTTTTTTTTTTTCTCCCCATTCTTGACACTCCAATGCACCTTTCCTCTCTTTTGTTTGATTGTATTTTCTTTCATTGTTTTTCGCAGAGCTCAAATTACGTGAAGTAACAGTATTTTGGTCAATCTTGGTTTTGCGTTTGGAGAGTGCTAATTTCTTAACAGAAAATATCACAAAAACCTAGAAGTAAGTATTTTTTTCTTATTACATTTATCAATTACTTGAATGTCAGAATAATTATATAATCGTGATATTAAGAAGACCATACACCTTTTCTTCAAAACTCATAATAAGCTTAAAATTCTCGAAGGCCGGCAATTTTTTCCCAAAAAGTTCCAACCATATTTTTTTTCATTTTTGCATCCCACAATCCCTTTTAATAGCATAAAACCAAAAATTAGCTGCCTGATTTTGCCCGTTGTCTTATAGCGATTTTTTTACAGTTGTCCATTGCATACTGTACAAGAAAGACACAATCAGAAAACAACATTTAGAGGATAATTCAGAGTTATGCCAACATGTTCTAAAATTAAACTGGCTTGAAGCATGTTAACCAATGTTCTTCAGTAACTTTTCTTTCAAGGAAACACTTGTATTATAAAACATGCAGTATATATAAAAGTTAAAATATATAAGTATATGGAAGTACAGGGCGATTCAAAATGATGTCCGGCATTTCAAAATTTTACTATGCATTTATTTTGTAACATAAACTAACCAGACCGGATTTAAAATGCAGGAAAACTCAAATATTTTTAACCTCCCTGCAGTTGGAGGCTGTGATAGCGCTAGTGTCAGAATAAAATTAAAGATGGCGGCTGTGAATGAAAAGGCATATTGCATCTTGGAGTATGCAAAAACAAACTCTATAATTTTAGTCCAGCGGGCATTTCATAGGCAATTTCATAAAGATTGCCCTACTGACAAAAGCATCCGTAAGTGGTATGATCAATTTCTGGAAACTGGATGTCTTTGTAAACGCAAAAGCACAGGACTAGTAGCAGCAGACATGCTGAAAGGAGTTTGGGATGAGATTGACTATCATCTTGACATTGGCTGGATGACTCGAGGAAGACACATAGAACATTTGCAATGCTAGAATCAAAAAATATTTGAGTTTTCATGCATTTTAAACCCGGTCTGGTTATTATTTGAAAAAATGGAAGGAAAAATATCCGGGTCGTGGAATTTTTCCTTCCATTTTTTCAAATAATATCAATACCTTATGCTTGGAGCATTATATCCAGTTTACATTTATTAATTTCTTCCGGTCTGGTTAGTTTATGTTATAAAATAAATGCATAGTAAAATTTTGAAATTCCAGACATCAGTTTGAATTACCCTGTATGTAAGCCTATACAGGGTGTTTCATAATTGGTGTCCCGTCTTTAGGTCCAAATAATGACTCAAGGGGAACAGGTTGGGGGAAAATGACTATTGATTATTTTGTAACCTTCCCCCCTGATTGTACCACCTTACATGAAGGGCGACAGTGCATCCGAAATCGGTTTGATTGGACCCCCCCCCCCCTTATCTCAAATCAGCACCAGAATCCAATGTAGTGAATTCAGCTAGCTCAACACCAATGCTCAAAAAAAAAATAAATAAAATACACAATCAAGGACAAAGGTTGGGTTCTTTTAAAATGGCAGGTTGTGATATATTTATTTCAATAAGCAAGGCAAAGATTAGAACTAAATAAACATCTTTTATTCAAGGTTAAAAGAATCACCATCGAGATACAAAAATTAAATAAAAGTCTTACATCTAAGGAAAAGAATGTTGATAGATCTTATCACCAAGAAGAAATTTAATGTTAAATTCCCCAGTTACTTATGACTAAGTTAAATATGCAAAAATTCAATAAATCTAAGAAAAAACGATAAATATTCAATGAGCAATTTTCAAGCTCTTCACTTGCTCTGAGGAAAGAGATAGTACTACTTAAAAAAACTCAATTGAAAGAAAGTTCTCTCAAATTGTTCTTTATCACACCTCTTGTCATGACAACCAAAGAAATTTTACGTATCAAAGCTCTTTTCTACTTACAATTGCGTAGTTTCAGACACCTGCAGACTTGTGATCACTTTTAATCCAAACTTATGTACAAAACACTTTTTGTTTTAAACAGGCCATAAAATATCTCACTTATCACATTGAAGCACAGAAAACACACCTGAAGATAATCCAGATCGATTAGTGAGTGAGTCCACTGGAGGTCTCAAAGTGTCCCCACTAAGTTCAACAGAAGATTTCAAATATGTAGTTGTCTTCCTCTCTCAATGTCGGGTTCCTAATTATGCCCGTCGCTTGAAGAAAATCTCGTTACTTGCTTCCATCCGCTCTGAAGAATGTCGGGGTTCCAATTTCCAGTTTCTTAATTCCAGTTAAGAATGATGACTCCTTAACATACCAAATGCATCCAGGTTCCATTTACAAACACTTAGGGATCGTCTCTCATAAAGTTCCACTTTAAAATACTTAAGGTTCGTTTCTCTCTTATAAGTTCCATTTTAATCTACTTAGTCGGGGGTTTATCCATATTT
>JAHWFO010011261.1:2211353-2237975 GCA_023313115.1 Rhysida immarginata
TGCCCACCTTCCAATCTCCATTAGGCCAAGGAAAAACATTTCCATTCGAGAGGAGAGAGCGTGCAGCCTTCCTCTGACCAACTCCTCAACAGGACTCATAAAGTTTCACTTTCCCACGATTTATTTATAGTCGCCACACATCCGGCCTTCTTTCCCCCTTTCTCATTTCACAAAAATCCACTAAAAACACAGCTTTTGCACAATAGCAATAAATTCCATGACTCAAATGATCCTTAATTCAACCCAAGGATTCTTCCCACCAATTAATTCACAGACCAATCTCTGCATAAATCTCCAAACTTTTAAAAGAGCAGTCTCTTCCTGTCAGAACACCTCCTCTCTACAACTTTCACAATCATGTAGTATTATCAGTGTCCAACACTAAAATAATCAATCTTATTCACCTATCATAGATAAATCACTGAGTTCACCATTCATTAATGTTCCCACCAAAAAACTGAATAATACCTGCTGTTATTCCATTGATCAAGTTTCTCACAACAAAAAAAAAAATAATCATAACACGTGATAACGTCACAATTTGGTGTTTTAATGCCCCATAATTCAGAATAAAACATTTCACGTCCCTGGAGGTGAAGGGGTAAATTTTGAAAATTTTAATTTTGTAGGGGTAGGCCCCATGTGTTATTTAGAAAGTTGTAGAGCATCATGTAAAATGTAGGTTTAGCAAAAAACCCGGTGAAAACAATCTCATCCCCTGCCCTTTATCGAGTGGGTAAAGTGAAAGGTATGGCTAGCTAATGTAGACAAAAACAGAAAAACTCATAAAGGGGGACAGTTTTCAAATTTCATAATGTTTTTCCTGGGGGGAAAAGCCCGGTCAAGTTTATTAGCTTTTCAGGGTAACGACTCATTCATTCTCATTAATTTCCAAATGTAGGCCCTAGCCATACCTTTCACTTTACCCACTCGATAAAGGGGGCAGGGCATGAGATTTTTTCACTGGGTTTTTTGCTAAACCCACATTTTAATGATGCTCTACAACTTTCTAAATAACACATGGGGTCTAACCCCTACCCCAACAAAATTAAAATTTTCAAAATTTACCCCATCACCCCCAGGGACGCAAAATGTTTTTATTCTGAATTAGGGGACATTAAAACCAAATAATCAATATTCATTTTCCCCCAATCTGTTCCCCTTGAGTCGTTATTTGGACCTAAAGACAGGACACCAAGTATTTAGCTTGTACATAAAAGTTAAAGCTTGTTCCCCTAAAAGCTTGTACCTTCTCTAACATAAAAGTCAAAAATATTACGAAAATTATTCTTTTGTAATTTTGTCCACCTAAATTGCTGATTCGTTTCACTGTGGTGACCGAACAGCTCTTAGGCATGAGTCTAGTCGCTCTCTAGATCAGCGATTCACGGGTTTGAATCCCAATGAGGGCATGGATGTTTGTCCCTTTGTATTTGTTCCTTTACTATAAAGCTTGGAAGACTAAGAAGAGCATCAGTAGGCTCATCACATGCTAAGTTAAATTTCAAATACCGTAGATCCATTGGCTATTTAACATCTTTGACACTGAAAAGGAAAATAGGATTGCATGCAGAATAAGCTAGTAATTTGAAATTAATCCCAATCTGTTACAGTTTATGAGATAAATTTTGTACATGTATATGTCCTAATTTGCATTATCAGGTCATTGGAATTTCGCCAACAAATAGCCAACTCACGACTTCTTCGTTGCCTGCAACAAATTTTTAAATTCGATGATAGTTATAGACATCAGGTTTTGTAAACAAAATGATAAAACAATAGAGACAGTAATATAAGAATTCTGTTTTATTCAAAACTTAAATATTGTATTCTTATAGTAAGTGCAAAGGTTTAATAAGATAGAGTCCTTACTTTATCAGAGAAAATTGTACAAGGTGTATCCAAAGTCATCATCCATTTCAAAATGTTGTAGCTCCACAATTGGTGATTTGCATTCCATTGGAAAGAGGGAATTGTTAAGTTTAGTTTCACTGCTGATAGAGGTCTTTCTGGTGCATCTGTGCATAGTAAGCACAAAGTAGAGAAGAGCACCACCATACTGGCACTTAGAAGTCAAGAGATTCCTAATAGTTGGATCGGGCACATAGGGGCTCAAGATTTGGCACTTTTTCAATTGTGGTCACCTCGTTTCCTTGACCTGACTGACTGTGATTATTATTATTATTATTATTATTATGATTGTTCTATGATTTAATTCTCCAGGTTACTCCTTGTTCTGCGTCTGTTATTATTAGCTTCATTATTTCTATTATTATCACTGCTTTTAGGTCCCTTTCAATCATTTCTTACCAATTTTTTTTTTTTACTTCATTTATTAATTACTTAATTTATCTTACGTATTTTCTTTTCCTTATTTATTAATTAGTCGATAGTTTTAGTTTATTATACGTGTTTCATTAACCCCGTGTTTGGGCCTCGGCCTGTTTGGGGGACAACATCGGGCTCTTCCTTCCGGTTTATCCGCTGGGACACTCCTGTTGTTGTTACATTATTATTATTATTATTATTATTATTATTATTATTATTATTATTATTTTTGTGGGGCATCGTTATGTCGTATTTATATGCCTCACTACCAACAAATCTGAATGCGCTCAAAAATTTTCTCGAATGTTGAATTTATTTTTTCATTTTTTAATTATTTTATTTTAATTATTTGGTTAGTTAATACAAAAGATCTACATCTGCTCTAATATATTTTAAAAAGAATATAGTATTTTGAAATCAGATGAAGAAGACTTTTGATATACCCTGCATGATGCATGTTATTTATAAATATCAAATTAGAATGAAAAAAACATTGTTGAATTAAAATATTATTCACATAAATGTTTGCTATTTTGACAGGTGCGCTGATATAGAAATGACTGAAGCCAATGAAGAAAGTGGGCACATGTGAATATCAACTATGGAAAATGCTACTAAAAATGCTCTTGGGTATGTTAACAGCATGACTTGATGCTTCACAAAAACAGCATGACTTGATGTAACCTCTTTTAATATTTTTATAATTTTGATTGAATTCGTTTAAAAAAAAATAAAATAAAATAATAAATGATCAGGGGCATTGGGTGGGTGGGTGGGTGTTTCTTGTTTTTTTGGGGGCTCTTTAACAACAAAAATAATTTTTTTATTGTTTATAATTGTTTTTCTGCATTCTATGGGTGTATGAATCAAAAGGAAAAAATTACCAATAATTGTTAAAGATTTAACTAGAGCATGTAATTGGAATAACAAAGTGGAATATAAAGAAATTTATTATTATGAACCCCAGATTGACTGTTGTTTTTACTTGGCATTTCCATTTATTTTGTATATTTTTTCATTACAGATGACATTTCATCTTGAAGACAATTAAGCGAGACGAATTCAAGTGCTTTGAAACCCCCCATGAATTTAAAGTGCCTTTGCGCATCAGTAAGAACTTTCATACCAACAGTGGCAATTTTTTTTTTCTTTGCACAGAGTGTTTTCTACTCTGTCCTCTTGTATGTTCATGTACATCATCTTTTATGCCCATTAAATGCTTTTATGTTAAGTTTATTCCTTTGTTGGTTGTTCTTGCTTAAAAGCAATGGGGAAAAAAAATATTCTAAGTCCAAAAATGCCCTTTGACCTTTAGCAGGGGTGTGAAAAAAATATTCTAAGTTCAAAAATGACCTTTGACCTCCGGAAAGGTTGTGGAAGAAAAATATTCTAAGTCCAAAAATGACCTTTGAACCATGAACTTTGACCCCTGGAAAATAACCTATCTCGAAAAGCACACCACTCAACGTTTTCAAAGCAATCGTCTCTGCTTATTGTCTTAGAAAAACTAAGTTTTTAAATTAATTTTGCCAAGTAAAACACTTTCGTCTGGGGGCAAACTTTAACTTTCGACGACCTCTCTCAGTAATTTTACTGGGGGAGATCACTCCGCGACTCGCCAAAATCTTCCAGTTTACGGTAGGCTCTGAAAAATCGATTTTGGACTTAAGGCAGTTTTTTAAGTGAATTTTGACCCATTTTTAGTGTTTTTTTTGCAAAAAATTGTCAAAAATTGATTAAAAAAGTGAAAATTTTGTATATAATTTTATATTTTAAGAGAAATTTTTCAGAAAAAAAATAAAGATAAATAAAAAAAGTGAAATTATTGAATTTATTTTTTATTATTAACTAAGGAAAAAAAAATAAAGTTGAAAAAAAAAGTCCCAACTTAAGTGTACCACAAGAACTTGTTGTGGCACACTAAGTTGGGACTTCTAACAATCAATGAATACAAATAAATCAGAATAATTCACAATCAAAATTACTAAGTGAAACTACAGAACTGGGAATAATAGTCTTACAAAAAGTCTAAATTAACAATCAAAATAGATGAATACATATCTTCACAATAAAATGCACACTGCGTAACAAATAGAAATTCTTACAAAACGTCTTCTGCAAATGAATTCAAGTAGTCCACTCACAAAATCTAAAGGAAATGTTCTTGAAAATCACTAAAGTTCAGTATACTCGTCAACAGACGAAGTCGAATTGTCTCTTCTGTTGAATTCTATCTTCACAAACGGCTTCACTGTCCATGGCATACGAGATCGTCACATTGAAGACTGGAAATCCTATGAAAGCAGGATAATGGCGTTGCTGCTCCTCATCAACTCAATAAGCAATTCTCAGACTTAAGTCGCTCAGTAGTATCCGATGTTGTTACAAGCCAATAAGCAATTAATCGATACTCGGAGGGAAATTAAAAGCTCCACCTGAAAATTAAAAGAAAATAGTGACAATAAAAGTTTATTAAAAAATATTGGAAAAGTAAAACTTCAACTTACTAATTCCATGCAGGCCGACACTAAATCATATTGAATTCAATCCAGATATTATCCAAAAAACAATAGGAGCAATAATAGAATAAATTGAGATGACATCAGTCAAGTTCCAGCAATAGGAGCAATAATAATGTCACAAGGCGAACTAAAATTCCAGAAAACAGCACGGAAATGTGTAATAGCGACAATAAGAAGTCGTAGCACTGGTTGATACTTGAGTAGGGTAAAGCTCCAACTGAAAAGAAAATAAAGCAATAGTGACAATAAACGTGAATTAAAAGTGTCGGGAGAAAAAAATAACTTCAACTTACGTACTCCATGCAAATGGATACTAACATAAAATTAAATTCAATAAGCTATCATTAAATCCAAATGCTACTCGAAAACAAGTAATAGCAGCAATAATAATGTCGCAATACGAACGAAAATTCCGTAAATGTGTATAATGGCGACATGTTACAAATAATTCACAATATGCAATTCTTAACAAAGCACCTGAAAATAAAAAAAATTCAAAAAAAGAAAAGACGCATGACAATTCAAGTGAAAAGAGCAGCACCGTAGCATTAATGACCAAATAAAATTATAAAAAGCATAAATAATTCTTACCAGTTAAATTACTATGCAAATATAAAAACGTTGGTTTAACTGTCAGTAAAAGTAGCATGCGTATTCAAGCTAAAAATATAAAACGCACAAAATGAAGAAGAGAAGTTAACTATTTTAACTTACTGCGCAATTATTTTTCCTCAAGAGATAATTCTTCTATCGTCGACGTTACTAATAAGCAATTCCTACGTTTCAATTCCAATGGTTATCGTTTTCCAAAAGCAGCAGCAGATATTTAAAGAATTAGTGCATTTTAAAAAATATCCTTCAAAACTCCACGCTGTTCATCGTGCTTGCAGCTGAGCAACTCACATGGACCGGAAACAGCTGATTGAGGATCACGTGGGCGCAAGGTCTGCATCCGCCGCCACTGATTGGCTGCATTTCGAGAAAAATAAAGAAAATGAAAAGAAATGAAAACATCAAATCATTTTAAAAAACGAAATCTGCATTTAGTATTAATAAAAGCGAATTTCCTTAATTGTTAAAATTCCTTTCTAGATTATGGCCAATCAAAGCGAATTTCGGTCGCCTGGGCAACTAATGATCAAAGATGGAGGCAAGTGATGGTTTCGTGTTTTCGCAGAAAATCGAAATCAAGAGAATTTCGCAAAAAAAGGTAAATATAGAAAAAAAAATGGATAAAAAATTACCGAAAGTGATGAATTTTTAGTGTGTTATAAAAAAAGTGCCTCTAATTCGTTTAAAATTAAAAAGAAATGGTTACACTTTTAAGAAAGACTCGAATCAAAACGTCTTCTGCTCTTTTGTTTTTCTCTAAGCTTTGAAAAAATGCCAAAAGAAGCTTAAAGAAAAAATAAAAAATAAATAAATTTAAAAAAAAAGCTAAAGAAATAAACTTTAAATATTAAATTTTATTTATTTATTTACTTATTGGTATATACCTATTTATCATTATTATTATTATTTTGTTACGGTAAAGCGTGCATTTTCTGCCACATCAGTTGCATTGGTTCTTTTACTTGTTGTTTTTTTTTCAAATAGTTTTTATAGAAAATTAGATTTATTAAAAAAAAATAATAATTAAAAAGCAAATCAAACTAAGAAACTGCTTTCCACTTGGTGTATTTTAATGGCCTAAAACACGTCCCAAATCGAAGGCGATAGCAATTGAACAAATCCGTGATGTCATTGGGATTACGCCTGCTTCAAACAATGCTTCCATCAACAATGCAAGCACGTATCACGTGATTTAATCCATTGTGGTTGACTTTTAGAAAGCCTGTATCACGATTGTGTTTTTATACTTTAGACCAGCGGTCGGCAACCTTTTGGACTTCTAAACCACTAAACTCAAAATTTTGAAACCCAAAGACCACAAATCAACGATTTTTTTTGTCAGTGACACGAAGACAAATCAGAATATAACGAAACAGTGTAATGCAAAAAACATCCAAATTTCTCCACGGACCACCAGTTGCCAACTGCTAGTTTATTTGCATTATTATTTATTTACTTATGACATGCAATCCTATGGTATAAAAAAAAAATTATTAAGTGTGTTCAATTTTAATTTTTCACAATAAAAAGCCATTGAGCAAAGTCTAAAAAATGAGCTTCAAAATTCAAAAAAATTAAAATTGAACATTAAATTCTTCTGAAGCCATATCCAGTGTTCGTACGTGGCCTTAAATTCCTGGAAAAGCCTGGAATTTTATTAAACAGTTTTCAAGGCCTGGAAAAACAGTAAAAAATTACCTTTTTCCACTGGAATTTCTTTTACATATACAGGAAAATTTTATTCAAATTTTATTTCAGCATTAAAAAACTCTGTTTGCACTAATGTTGCGGGATATGTAAATAACGGTAGTGCTGAAGTCCGCTTTCATTGGCTGACTGAACCTTACGACTTACATATCCCATGGGACACAAAAACATAATTCTTAAAAACGACTTAATGCATCTTATAATGTCTGTCATGAAAAACTTGTGTATATATATATCGCTCCATTGTTAAAAAAAATGAAAAAACAAACAAACCCAAATACATGTCCACAATCTAGCTACACTGGTAGCAGCGTCACCTGTACTATTGCGTTGCAACCAGCACATTAAAAATTAACATTTCTGTGACCACCACTCAGATTGTAAGTTAATTAGGCATTATATTGTGTAAGTTTAAAGTCTGAGTAAGATTTAAAATGCCACTGATATTCCAAACGATAGCTGACTACAACTCTTGTTGTACTCTCGTAATATAAAAATGTCTTTTTTCTCTGAAAAATTAACCAGCACTCCTCTATTTCTAGCTAGATTCATGTATGTATTCTGTCATAATCCCTGTCTGGAAAAGTTAAAAACCATTTCTGGAAAAAACCTGGAATTTGAAGTTGAGCATACAAAGCCTGCATAACACAGAAATATAAAACATGGTCGGTGAAAAAAAATTTTTTTTCTGAATTTGGAAAAAGAAAAAAAAGTCAAACAAAAAATAATTTTAAAAATGATATGTTCACATTAAAAAACAAGTAAAAAAATGAGAAAACTATTTACAAAACAGATACTTTGATGTTTGAATAAATTTACTGAATGCCACATCTCTCATTGGGTATTGGTATAGCATAAGTATGTAATTGTTATATTCTGTAAGGTTAATTTATAAAGGGCATGTACATAGGCCAAGAGCCCAACAACATGTAAGGAATATGTATTAAAAAAAAAAAAAAAATTTGGGGGGTGGGGGTGGAAATGGGCAGATGGTCACCCATCCAATAGCTGGCCACACTATCACTGTTGAACTCCACTGATTGTTATCGATCAGCAAGGCAACTGAGTTAAGACCACCCCTAATTGAGTATAATTTATATAAATCTGAATTAGATGCATAAAACAAATGACAATGGGTAGATAAAAACTGCAAAACCGAATAAATAGAATTGACCAGCATTTAAATTTTAAGAAATTCATCGGCAGCTTCACCAAAAAGACCATAAGTGTTGATAAAATTTATTTCTGACATCATTATATGATTATATGATGCATAGTTCTAACAACAAAAGCATTACTGATAATTGTAAAATAAAGAGACTTAGGCATGGATTCCACATGCATAAAAACAACGGCAGAAGCCACAAAGCAGAAAACTCTGACATCACTTCCTGTTTTCGTCTTTCTGAACGACAGAAAACTCCTGTTTTTGTTTTTTTTTTATTTGGATTGAGTCTTAGCTACAAAGATAAGAGAATTTTTTGTCTGGCAGAAAGATGAAAACAGGAAGTGATGTCAAAAAGTTTTCTGTTTTGTGGTTTCTGCCATTGTTTTTACGCATGTGGAATCCACGCCTTATACATGGAGAGAGAGTACGAAGTGTAATGAAAGATTAATTTGCCCAATATTCTTAAAAGTTTGTCCCTGAGGAATCTGTATGAGCCTGAAAAGACATTTTCACAAAATCACACCAAGATCGTGAAATAGTCAAACATTATGTGTAGTCATGCCACTTAAGGTATAAGAAAAAAATTGTTATTTCCAAATACGTAGGCAATCCTGAAAATTAAATTAAATATGAAAGCTTTGGTGATATTACTGTTAATTATAATGTGGCATATTATAAAGCTGTGTGGATAAAAGATTTTGCATGCAACATTAACCTGATTAAGGTTTCATTGATTGGCTGAGAAAGTGGGCATTTTTCAGTTCAGGAAGCAGAATATTCTAAACTTTGTAAAATTTTACGAAGTTTGGAATAAAGTCATAATGGATCACTTCACTTTAATGGATGATGCGGTGAATCGACACTATAACATGATATACCAATTCCCTCTTGTTGTAACTGTTTAATGCTAATGGACAAATCGGTTTGTTTTACCAAACAATTTTAACAGGAAGATGAATGGATTCACAAGGTTAAGGAAAAACCATTAATACGTAAATAATTGATTAAAATGATTATCTTATTTTCTGGGGTAAAGGCCACACTTTTTTCTATTTTTTTTACGAAGCTATTCGTCTGGGACTTCATATCTGGATTTTTTTAATATGATAATAAAATAACCTTACATATTTCAATAGTTGTTCTCCTTACTCTTGCTGCATAATCATATTTTATTAGTTGCAGGGCTCAAAAGCTTTGTAAAATGATTTATGCACAGAAAAAAATCTACCTCTTTTTCCATAAACATGTTTCTTGTAGAAAAGAGGCAATCACTTTTTTAATTAGATAGGTTTCAAATCGGTAATTTCAATTTCAAAATTTTTTTAACATTTACCGCATTAATTAGCACTGACATAAAAAAATGAAATTATAAAAAATAAAGCAAATTACTTATCAGATAATTCTTTTCTTTTTCAGTGAAGTCGTATACAAGAAAAAAGCAATGCGTCCTTAAAACCGTACGAAGAAGCATATACAAGGTTTGCATGCTAACTTATATTTATCAGAAGCTAATAAAAATGCTGTTAAGCAAAATCTTTCATTTTTAACATTTTATGCAATTTAATTACACACAAAAAAGTTGGTATTTTACAAATATGGAGAAACAACTTAATTCCAAAAGAATTAGAGGAGTAAGAGAGATGTAATAATTGGTCTTAGGGATTTTTGTGCAATATTAGCCTTTGAAGCATGTGATGCAATATGCCGTATAACAATAAGAATGGATATCTGAGCAATAAGAATCAATTGCCTTTGAGCATGCGTGATCCCCTCAAACATCTATGGCTGCCTCATACCTTTAAGAATACAATAGGTGAAATCAGCTAGGAGGTCTAAGGGGTATCTTTACTTTTCTTCAGTTTATGGAGATGTTGGCTTATGCATTCATACACCAAATGCAAACAGTTCGGGTATGTACAAGTCGATTTAGGTGAACAGAGAAAATGTACCCCAAAAATCTGATTTGTTAATAATTCCATTGGAAAGCAGCTAACTTTTATAACATTTAGTTCCTTTCCCCTCCAATATCTCTAATTGATAATTATTAATTCTATTACTATGGAACTATAAGAATGTGAATAGTTAGATGAAATTTTGATTTTAATTGCCTGTTGTTGTTTTTTAATTGATAGTGTAATTAATATCTTTTTTAGTATAGGGATTCTTTTCTAACTATGCTTCCTGTGTTTTTTGATTGGTGTAAAACGGTGCATCCGTTTTTTTTTCAACAAAGTTAAAGGGGCCAAAAGTTTTGAAAAGAAATAGCAGGCAATTCAAATAAAATTTCATTGAAATTAGTCCTTTTTCTTCTTGACTATGCATTCGCTGATACCCCTGGATTTATGAAGGGCATCCTATGCTTCTTCTCGGACCACAGCCCCACTGTGCGGTCCTAGCAGCCTCTTAAAGGTATGCCAGTTTGTTTCCCCTCTGAAACTGCAGTTTTAAAAGATTTAACTTCAACATGCCTTTAACATGACTGTAAACAACGGGTGACAATAAAAGAAACTTCTATACGCTATGTCTAGCAGTTTTTGTAACTGATCATTGGATCAGATGCAAATTTTTTTTTTTCCAATCAGAATAGAAGAAATAGATGACATTATTGATTAAGTGAAAGTAAAAATATAATTTCCGGAACTGGCAAAAATGCAAATAATGCAGAGGACCGAAAACAAATTTTTATAAGGAAAAAGGATGTGGATAAATTAATACTAATGCAAGAAATAAAACACTCTTTAACCACAACGACTCCTGGACGCTTTTGAGAGCATGGAAATCCACTCTACCAACAGCAGTGACCTTCTTAACTCTGACAAGGGACCTATAGGGGATTCCAAACTGATTCAGTGGTTTTCAACTTTGACCAATCACTGAACTTATCCATTCGTGTGGCCTTTTCTGTCATTGGTCATGGTTCAACCTTCTATAATTTGTCTATTTGTGTGCCTTTTCTGTTATTGGCTAAAATTCCCTATAAATAGGAGTTGTTTTCTTTACACACTCAGACAATTTTATATTTTGTTTCTGACAATCGTCAATCTTACTTTCTTTTTTTGTATAATATGGAAGACCGCTTGGGTTGGTTAGGCTTCTTGACTACCTCAGTGTATTTCCTTTGGAGTTTATTCTGGTTGGATGAGCTTTGTGAAAGCGCTGCTTTCGTCCCATCCTAACGAATGTACACTTCACTGTTCGATTGTCGATTGTCGATTTACACACTCAGTTGCATCTTGTGTGTTACTCCCTGTTAATCCTGCTGAAGATGAGAGCTTCGTTCTCGAAAAGTACTTACAGGTCGTATTTTTTCTTTTTACTCGTTGTGGTTAAAGAGTGTTTTATTTCTTGCATTAGTATTATTGATTAAATTAAAAATTCTCCTTTATATAAAGTATAAAAATGAAAAGTAAATAAAATAAACTTAAAGTAAAATATTTTTTTAAGATACGTTGAGATTTAATTAATTACTCATAAAATTTACTGATACCTCAACAATAAAATCAATATCAAAATTTATTATTTACATACAATATTCTTATAATATACTAATAAGCCTAATAAAAGTTATGGCCTTGAGCATAAAAGAACAGAGCAACAATGAGTTTGGCTACGTCAGAATTTTTTCTCCAAGTCCCAAGAGTTTAGAAGGCTACTGCTAGGTCTTCATTGCCTAAAGGATAGGACGTATTGTTCTTCGTGAAAACAGCAAAACAAAATGATGAACACGTCTAATTACACACTGGCACATGAATAACCTCTTATGTTGAACAAAATATCTGAGGGAACACCAATCTTCATTATCTGATCCATTCACAACAGAAAATAAATAAATAAATAATAAAAGTCAGTGAAGATGTTTCACCTCATCTTCCTTAGCTTTTGAAGTCATGACAGCTCTTATCATCAGTGGAAAGAAAACGACTAAATCTATTATGCATAACCACACATGATTTATATGTCATCACTTACAACATTAGCCAATCCTTGCTCAGGTCATAGGTCGGTTTGACCGAATCATTTTTTTTCCTTTTTAATGAACAGCGCTTCCTTAATGAGCCCTTTTTGTAAATTTTTATCTTTGTTTTGTATCTTAACTCCTTGCTGATCAGTTAAATGAATATTTAGATGTACAATGAAGAGCTAAATGATTCTTAATGTCATTAAATCTCACTGCTCTTATATGCTCAGTCAATGTTTCTCCCAAGGGCCTTTTTGTTTGCCCTTTCAATCTGTATATGGGATTGAATAAATTACATTGTGATTTTTTAGCCAATTCTCTTTAGTATTTTTAAATTCTTTAAAACTAATATTCGAATCTTGTTTATTTTCTTTTTCTTTCTTATTTATTTTTGGAAACATATTAACAATTTTTTTCTTAATTGTATTATCAATTCTTAGGACTATTGATACATTTGCCTTTTTAAAAATCCTTTTCAATTTATAAAAATTCTGCTTTAAATCCTTCATTACATACTATAGTGCCCGGCACGAAAGAAAAAGGAAACTGGCGCTTGCGTAAATGAAAAAAAAAACTCGTTCAACTACTCAAAAAAGGGAATAAGTAATACCCCGTTTCTTGTTAGTTTCTGAATTTTGAACAAGGTTTTTTTTCATTTATGCATTCACCAGTATCCTTTTTCTTTCGTGCTGGGCACCATAAGTCTATTTCGTAATTTGGATATCTATTCAATTTTTATCTTTTGTCTAAGATTGTATAAATTGTTCTTGATAAACTTTGGCAAGCAGAGATTTCTGGCTCTGATAGTGTCTTGAATGATAGTATTTAGTTCAATATTTAATGACAAAGAGAAAAAAAGTGGGGGATATTATTTCCTCTTGTACGTTTTTCAAAGATGGTAAATTAAGCACAATTTATACAATCTTAGAAAAAAGATGAAATTGAATAGATATCCAAATTACGAAATAGACTTGGTATGTAATGAAGGATTTAAAAGGCGAAAAGAGGAAACAAAAGAAAAAGGAAAAAGATTCTCTTTAAATTTTGATAAGAATTTTTATAAATTGAAAAGGAATTTTAAAAGGGCAAATGTATCAATAGTCCTAAGAACTGATAATACAATTAAGAAAAAACTGTTAATATGTTTCCAAAAATAAATAAGAAAGAAAAAGAAAACAAACAAGATTTGAATATTAGTTTTAAAGAATTTAAAAATAGTAAAGAGGATTGTAAGGCAATTTATACAGGCCCTTGGAAGAAAGATTGGCTGAGCATGAAAGAGTGGTGAGACTTAATGATATTAAGAATCATTTAGCTCTTCATTGTACATCTAAAATTCATTTATCTGATTGGCAAGGAGTTAAGATACAAAACAAAGATAAAAATTTACAAAAAAGCTCATTAAGGAGGTGATGTTCATTAAAAAGGAAAAAAACGATTTGGCGAAACCAGCCTTCGACCTGAGGAAGGATTGCCTAATGTTGTAAGTGATGTCATAGAAACATGTATAGTTATGTGTAATAGATTTAGTTGTTTTCTTTCCTCTGATGATGAGAGCTGTGATGGCCTCGAAAGCTAAGGAAGACGATGTGAAATATCTTCACGGAACTTTTATTATTTATTTATTTATTTTCTGTTGTAATGGATAAGGATAATGAAGATTGGAGTCCCCTCAGATATTTTGTTCAACGTAAGTGATTATTCATGTGCTAGTGCGTAATTAGATGTTTTCATCATTTGGTTTTGCTGTTTTCATGAAGGACAATATATCATATCCTTTCGGCAATGAAGACCTAGCAGTAGCCTTCTACACTCTTGGGACTTTGAGAAAAAATTATCTGACTGTAGCCAAAATCATTATTGCTCTGTTCTTTTATGTTCGAGGTGATAACTTTTATTAGGCTTATTAATAAACTTTAATAATATTGTATGTAAATAACAAATTTTGATATTGATTTTATTGTTGAGTATCAGTAAATTTTATGAGTAATAAAATATCTTTGACTCCAAATTACTGCAAATATTGAATGAAGTAGTAGTCAAGTTATTTGAATAAATGAAGATCCTGAAGAAGCAAAGTAGAAAGGAAGATTTTGCAGAAATAAAGATGCTGAAGTAGTGAACCGAGGATGCTGTAGAAATGGTGATCTTGAAGAAGAGTTGCAGAAAGGAAGATCTTGAAGAAGAGTATTGAGGATCATTTCTGCACCTCACCACCTTGATATCAATCACTTATTATTAACAAATTCATTTCTGCAGCATCCTTGATTCACTTGTTCAAAATCCCCATTTCTCTGAAATCTTCAGTATGCTTTTTCAGGATCATCCTTTCTGCAACTCTTCAATTCACTTGCCTTCTTCAAGATCTCCATTTCTATAGTATCCTCACTTCACTACTTCAGCATCTTTTTCATGGTTTAAATTTTCAATCTGTGTTCTTTCATTTAAATATTCATTTCACATGGGAGGAAGCAAGAATATTCTTTATATACAGTGGGGGTATTCAGAAAGTAAGTTCTGTTTTGTAATAAAAACAAAATTACTTTATGTATTTTCAAAAATTTTTCTTTACCAGATTTTATATACCTTAAACTATTTTTCCATACAGTTTCCAAGTTTATTTAAACACTTGTCATGGCACTCAATGGGCTTCTGCATGCCTATTTCATAGAAGTCTGCCGATTGTGAAGAAGGCCAAGGAGTTTTCACTTCATCATCATCGCTGAAATGCAGGCTGTCGATGAACTCTTTAGATCCTGGAACCAATCAGATCTTTAGGTTAGGAACAACTTGACCATCCGCCTAACAGTCTGGGCCTCGCGTCCAGTGATTACCGCTTGTTCCGGTATCTAAAAGAGTTTGTCGGCAGCCTGCATTTCAGTGATGATGAAGAAGTGAAAACTGCATGGCTTTCCTCACTAGTGGCAGACTTCTATGAAGTGAGCATGCAGAAGTTCATTGAGCACTATGGCAAGTGTTTAAATAAACTTGGAAACTATGTGCAAAAATAGTTAGAGATATATATAATCTGGTATAGAAAAAAAATTTTGAAAATGTATATAGTAGTTTATTTTTTATTACAAAATAGAACTTCCTTTCTGAATACGCCTCATATTATTTAATGTGGCATTTCTTCTTTGAGACATATTTAGGATAGTTTAAAGTTTTCACATTAAGTATTACTAAATTTTTAAATTGCCTACCTTCTTGACTTTGCTGCTGTAATTTTTTTTTCTCTTTCAGATCGGGCAAATTTCAAAACTTGAAGGTTTTTGTGCAGATTTTTATTGGGATGCTTCTTTTTCCCCATTGAGACGAAGCTAAACTTCTTTCTTCTTTGGATCATATGTGAAGCTAATTCTGGTAAACATCAAGTGAAGAGACATTAGAAAATATGAAATGTGAATGCTACATAAAGGACACTTCTTATATTTTATGGTTTCTAATAAAAGTAATTGTAAATAAATTAAAAGTTTTTATGTTATCAATGGATTACAATGAATGGTGCAACCAAGATAAACGATTCTAATGATTTTAATTTTACTTGTCTAACTAATTTCTTAACTTTAAAATTTAATATTAAGACCATCCTTTAATGCATTAAGGTTGTTGAAGTAATTGTTTGATTTTTTTTTTTCTTTTCCACTGAAGGGAATTGCTGGTTTTTGGAAAACGAAACTTGAGAGCGATTTTATCTGGTCATTTGCATTTCATACAAAGCAAAAAACCAAGGACCTCTTCCATGAGCTCAGGAGGATGCTGATGAAAGGTAATAAGTCTCAGATCAACTTTTGTGCATAGTTATGTTAGAGCTTTAAATAATTTAAAGCATTCTCATAGTCAGTTGGGGATGTCTCGCTTCTGAATTTTCTCTTTCAGGGTTCTTCAAATGTCATTGCAAAATATAGTAGCATTAAGCTTCATTTACTTTTTGAATGTAATATTTTTCAGCAGGCCCAACTACAAATAAACCGTTTTTTCCTGAATAAGGGGAAAATGTAGGAATTTGTTTTTCACTTCATCATTGATCTTGAATCAAAGCCAATTGTCTGTGGCATGATAAAAATAATAGCAGTTTAATTTTCAAAAACTTAGAAATTTTAACTGCCAAATGTTTGCTTCCTTATAATATCCCAAGTCCTTACACTTTTCACTGTTATTTCCTAATTCCTTAAGTATAGAAAAATGCTTTTATTTGTCCAGATTTTGCATTTGCAACAGTTATCATTATCTTGATATCAGTTATGTGTTTAATAGGAAAAGATATACAGATAACAAATAACAAGAAATAGCATATTTCTTTATAATACGGGCTCAAAATGGTCACTCTTAGCTACAAGGCAATCCTCTTTTCTTATGCTGGATGCCAATTTTGCATGGGAGCATACAGTTGAGCATGCATACTTCTCTTGTGATGTTGTACTGCTGATCTTAGAGCACAATCTAGCCCTTTACAACAGACAGATGTATTTTTCTAAGAGAAAGAATTCCAAGTTACTTAAAAGTGGGTTTCATTTTAAATTGTTTGATATGCAAGTGGAGGGCATTACAATGCTCCTGAGCAACAGAATCCATTTGCTTTACAAGATCACAATGAAGTGTGTATGATCAACTGTATGTTTTTGTGCAAGGTGGCATCTAACTTTGTAAAGAGGATTTTCACCTACATTTAAGCTTAGGGTGAACATTTTGATAATCTAATGTAAAGAAATGTCATTTCTTATTTGTTATCTGCCTATCTTTCTTCCTTGAGCAATCGCTAGACCAAGAATTAAGTGGAGCTGGTTGAGATTTTTCCAAAGATTGGGTTGCTTGAATTTTAAAATGCCATTACAAAGGTCAATATTAACTAAAACCAAAGATTGCAATTGCGAGCTGGTTTGCTTAAGTTATTTATCGTATTATTGTAACTCTTGAAAAAAATAAAACACCATCCACTTATAATTTTGTGCAACTTTAGCATAAATACAGTTCATAAATGTATTTTTTTTTATCACATTTTCTTTATTGGTATTAGCGAAACAGCAAAATATCCCTTTCCTGGTCACAAGTCCAAGTTTGAAGTGAATACAGAGGCAGAGGCAATTGGAATATATTTTATGTCCAGGAAGAAAAATTGTTACATAGTGTCCTCAACTATGTCCTTTCCAATGTAAAGAAGATGGGTGTGTCCAGTTTAAATGTCCAATCTCAGTTTTGGTTGGGTTTTTTTTCTTTCAATTTTCATTGTTACGGTCCTACAATCAACACTCATCCTTTTCTTACATTGGATAGGTATAGTTGATAATTGTTTATTATAGAAATGTAAATTCAATATTGCATTTATAAAGGAGAAACTCTTGATGTTCAAGAAAGGAGAGCTCACTACATCATCCATTTGTTTTAATATTGTTATTATTTACTTGGTTTTACTGGTAATAAAGAGAAACATTGAAGGTTTATTAAGTATTTTATAAAATTTTGCGTTTTTGAGCATAAACTTTGGAACAGGTGTCAGACAGGACTTAAATAGAATTTAAAGAGCTTAGATTTCCAGTTATGTTATTGTATGAAATGTTAAGTTTGAATTTAGGTGGCTTTAATATGTCGTATTTTTCCTTTATTAGTTAAATGGTATTGTGTTTAATTTTTTTTATTATTTGCTTCACAGGTTTCTGGTGATAGCTGCTACTTTCTTTTACGTCGTATCTCCAAAGAAATACTCACGAATCGCATTATCGCAAACATTATCGAAGGATTAATCGACTACCACACGTTTAGAGAAAATAATAATGTAGCAAGTTTTCTTAATAATTAGACAATTATTTTTTGTGCATGAAATTTTATTTTTAAATAAATAAGTAAATAAAAATTTTTTATTTAATCGATGTTACCTCTTAATTATTTTTTTTCAAGGTGAGTGATATCCAGTTATTTATCTCTCGATTGTTAAATAATAATATTCAGTCTTTTCGTACGTTTATTTACGATCGGAAATCGTATTCGTACGTTAAAATAAAATAAGTTTACTTGAAATATAACATAGTCACTTTACAGGCATAGGCATTGGGCTCCGGAGCGATTGGCTTCCGTGTTGCTTCTAATTGTACCTCAAAATTAATGCTGCCCTCTAGCGAGACTTAAGGTAAATTGGCTCTGGAAAAGCGAAACCTAGGGCGAAGTGTAAGGGGGTTTGAGGGTATTTTCCCCCCTTTTCCCGTAGTAAATGTATAGTGTATTTATATAGGGGGCAGCAGTCTGGGAACGAGGGTATAGTGATCTGGGTTCGAGGGTATATACGTCTGGTATCGAGGGTATTTTTTATCGACGGTGTATGAATGTGACATAGTATTTTATCCACGGTATATCGTCGCTTCGATTTTACAATATTTTAGTATGGGTTATGTGAATGCAGCTCTCATTTTTTTTCGATGGTCAATCTGATTTCTTAAAATATTTCTCCCCGAGTAGTTATGCTTTGTCTCCCCAAGTTCATTTTTTACTTCATAGGATAAAAAAAGAAAAAAAAGTTCTCTATTATTAATAAAGGACTAAACCAAAATGTGTATACTGAGAACCTTCTTTATTAAATCAATAAAAAAGTTTTCTTTGATCAGTTATAAAAGAACACAAATATATGGCGATAAAATGAATTAGTCCGACAGGATGTATGTTTGGACGGACCGAACTCGTCCTGGGCCGTCTGAACCTTATGGCATGAATATCAAAAAGTAAAGAATGCAGTTACGATATCTCTTAACATTCGAGTAGCTGGGCTTTAGTGAGATTTTTTCAATTAATTTCCATTCTTTTTAAACGGAACTTAACAAGTACGACAACCGAGCAAGCTGTGAAATAAAATAATAAATCATATGTGCCCGTAGTAGTCGAGGGTATTTTTATATCCTTATAAAATACCTTTCTCTTTTTCCAATGCGCAAAGTGATTTTTAAAATACCTGTCTCTATCTCATGCGCGATAGAAAAACGTGAAATATTAATTTTTAATGAATTTTATGACCAATAGATGACTGAAGACCGTGGGAAAATTTTGACCTTGCTATATTTCTTATTATTACAGCAATATAGACCACTATGCAACCTCTTAATAAAATAAACGTTAAATATTAACTTATTAATGATTTCTATGACCGTGGGAAAATTTTGAAATATTTTTAAGCTCAGTCCAGCGCGTACGTTAGGGCCATTTCAGTTGAACAAACAAAATATATTTAAGCTCGCACCCTTCTTATCCACTGCCAAGAGATTTACCAGATTTTCTGTCTCTGGACGATGGCGTCTGTGCAGTTTCAGCTGAACAACTCCAAAAAAGCAGTGAAGAGTTTTCCGCCAGAGAGCGCGGGAGGACTCGATTCTTTCAGGCCGTAAATTCTTAAGGATCTTTGGGATTCGAGAGGAAGACATGCGAGAGTGTTTGGAAGAGTCAGTTTGCAGACTATGCACCCTCATCGTCTACGGAGAAGTGCCATACTCAGAACGCCCCATTTGTCCTTTTGAAGTCGCGCATGACAAACCAAGTGCCCTACTCAAAATTGGGTTAGAAACTCCTTCAACGAAATCAGACATAAGCGACTTTTTCTTGAGGCATTTCCATGGCCAGTCACAGAGAAGAAAGATATCAATAGCTGGTCCATCCTCGGAGATATCAATGGCGAAGCCCTTGCACTCCAGCCGTTGGTCGAGGCGATGGAAATGGAGCTCAGTCTTTGGTACTTGGACGATGAGGTGATAACTGTGCTGCCAGAGGAAGTATTCAAGGCCATAAACGTTCTCACTAATTCAAAGGCTAATTTGGGTCCAGCAGCCATGAGGTGGAAGAGGCATTATTTTTACGATTCCTATTAAAAGTGTCCTCTATCCAAACCATGAAGCGACCTTCGGCCTTTCTACTTAGCGCCCCTCTTTGTGACGAATCCGTTTTTGACCTAATTGACGAGAAGACAATCGTATATGTTTGCGAAAAAACTACAGTCGCTCAATGTACTTTTTTGGCATTTTTTTTCTGCTTCGAGCGTCCATGGTCATTCAGTATTAGAGAAAGTTGCGAACAATGTAGGATTTTTTGTCAGAAATAGAAGGGAAGAGAAAGTGACTAATATCAATTTATCCCGTTGGCGATGGAGACAAGAAAAAGAAAGTCCTGCTACTTCATTTCTTATCCAGCCGACCACCATTGCAATTTGGTTTTCGTTTTGGAGACGATCAACTCTTGCCGAAGTCTTTTTATTATCATCTTGAACCTTGTTGCTTTTGTGACAGTTTTTTAATGTAATTTTATTTTCCCTTTTTCATATTTTCATCTGTTATTTTTATTTTTATATGTTAATAATGATTTTGTTATATTAAAAGAAATGTCTAAATAGCCATATTTGATAGTAAAAGGTTAATTATGATTTTGAAATTCTATAAGCTCAGTCCAGCCAGTCCCTTTTTTTTTTTTTTTTTTTTTTTGCAGTATTAGAGAATATGATGACGAAGATTCAGAAATGAGCTGAAACGTTCATCCCACACTTCTAAACTAATATGACTCTGAACCATTCATTTTTTCTCCTTTACTCCTCTCCCGAAGCACGCTGAAAGAATATCTAAGAGAACTCTTTTTTTTTTTTTTTTTTTTTATGTTTCCAGTAGCTATTGCATTTTCTAGTAGGAATGCATTTAAAATAAGATCATCCAAATTTATGAAAACCCAACTACGGGCTTCCATGCCTTACTCTTCTTTTAAATATTTGGTTTGGTTAAAAAAAAAATTTTTTTTAATCACGTGATCATTGCTTATGTAGAAGTCAAAGATTTCTTTTTCTCATTATCGTACTTCAGCGGCATCTTCACTTTACGTCGCATTCAATAGGAGAACTAAAACGTCTTAATCCTCCTTTAGAATTTGAAATGAGACGTCATTGATGTCTTCAACATATTTGTCTCTCGGAATAGTTAAAAAAAAAAAAAAAGAAAATTTCCAATTTTTTACTGTAGCCTGTTTTTCCTGCGTTAAATTTGCATAGACTTTTCAATAAAGCATTATTTAAAATCAATCAAGTGCAGAGATTGCTTGTTTAAATGAGTCTTGTACTTTACGAGCTTCATTAATGAGAATTTGTATATTTTCTAGCAATAGGTCGTTTTAGTGATGTTTCAGGTTTGTTGCACTGACATTTATTGTTATTCTAAATAAGAGGTGTTTAAAAGACCATTGGATGGTTCGATGTCTTCTTCGTCCTTTTATCGCATGTCGACGTGGGGTCCGCTTTTCTTGCAAGCCCTTCGTCATCCATCGTTTCTTCGCTACTGTATTGTCAGCATTCGGCTTCACGCATCTTGTCGACGATGGGTACGACTCCCATTCACCAAATGACGTCGTTAATAACATGATCAAGCTGCGTGAGGCCGAGTGACCATCGTAGCATCTTCATCTCCTGCTCGTGTTTGACGGTTGCTGGCCACCATTCTGATCCGTGTAGGAAACCGGGCTTACAATGGTCTTATTGAAGGGCTCGGAGCGATAAGGACATAACCCACAGGAAAAATGTTTACTTACTGCGATTGCAGTATACTTGTGCAATTGTTACTGAAACATACTGTAAATAGATTATTACATTTGTTAAGAACTTCTTCCTGCGCGTTACATCCTTATTACCCCGAGCCCTTCAATTGTAATTTGTTTAATTTTGCAATTTGCTAGAAAAAGTGTATTTCAGGTAAAAGATTTTTATAGTGCTCATCTGTAGCAGATAAATTCCATTCGTTATTCCAAATTTCATGAAACTTTGTAATTTTGTTTTAATTAATTAATTTATTTTTTTTATAGAATTTTACCACACTTATTACTTCCCATGACGCCAGATGAAGATGATGAAGAAGGAAATTATTGCAATCCATTTTCTCTTCGAACATAGCCTTACCGTATACAAACCCATGTTAAAAAAAACAGCTAGGAGATTAAGACATAGTGGATGCTCATTTCTATTATGCTAAGATAAAGACATGATAAACGAACAGAGGGGACTGATTAATTAAAGACACTGGAATTGGTCAATACCGATATTCTCAATAGAGTCATCGTTTGTACCTTTAGCGCGCTATGATGCTCTAATTTGAGAACACCTGTCGTGTCAGTTCCAATTCTTATCTGAGACAACGTTTTGGGCTTCGAAAAAGTTTTTTCCGAGAACCACGGTTTTAGGATTCGTCAGCTTCTTCTCCTTTTCAGCATTGAATTCCCATACACATTCCCAAATTCTAAACTAATCTACTTACATAATCTTATTATATCGTAACGACTCTGATCCATTCAATTCTTCCTTATAAATTTATTTTATTTACTAGTTGTTGGCCTCGCTTCGCTCGGGTGTGCTATGCTTGCCGTGCGTTTGTCTTATTTAATCAACTCAGGAAAAACTAAAATAAAAAATCAATTTATTTTAAACAACATACTTTATTACAAAACATCATGTTAAATCATATTTTTAGTGAAAGTTCTATCACAATTTTTGATCAAGTTCCCTTGTTCTTGAATACTAATTTTTTATATTGCTTTTAAATTTTGAACGTGATAAAGCGACATAAAGTAGACCATGAGAAAACACACGTTCATTTAAAATTATAACTACATGAGAATACGATTGTTCTTTCCTCTTATTTATAGTCATAGCAAAAGAAGGAATAATTGGAAATTGGCGTTTTTTAAGTACGAAAGACAAATTGAAATCACTTGACTTCAAATCGGTTCTTGGAATTATAACAATTTCATTTCTATTTGCCTTATTTACAATTTTTGCTTGAATTAAATGTCTTTGACATGATGTGACTATTAAGCGAGCTCCACATTGCAAAATCCTTTTTTTTTTTGGATTCAAATTTCTTATTTGCATGGCAATCATTCCTATTTTAATGTGAAGGATATGTGGTCGAATTCCTGATGGAGTCAATGAATTCAGCATTTCTATCTTAACTTGATTAGATATTTGATCATTTGGATCTGCTACTACTGAATCATTACTTTTGAATGTAAATTTTCTTCTTTCCATTTGATCTATAATTTTGTTGTCATTGTGAGAGCAGCAATATTTGTTGAGCATAAGATTACTCGATTTGATAAATCATCAGATGAGAGTGATTGTACATCATCTCCAAAAATTGTAGAAATTATATCAGTCTCCGGTGAGACAATAATTTCATTTGGAATTTCAATTAAATCACGATCCAAATTTTCAATTCTTGAAAAATTTCCAGAACCAATTTTAAGAAGCTACTCATTTAAATCGTCTTGATCTGCTTAGGAAAGTTTTGTAAAAATCTTGCCATAAATTTGATATTTGACGCATGCTTCTGCTGCTGTTCCTCTTGGAACGGTAGGCATTGTCGAAAATCTCCTCCAATGACTATCACCTTATTTCCAAGATTTCAGTCGGATCGTTTTGAACTCCATCTCTCAAGAATTTATCGATGCATCTCACTTTGTTAGCATTGTTACTTCATCGACGATTATAAGTTTTGATTCTAAAACATCTGATTGATACCATTTATACCTCGATGAATAGAGCTAATTAGAAGCTATATTTCACTCTTTATTTTGTCGAGATAAATTAAAAACCTCCTTTTTAAATGAAAAAATGTGAAGAATTTGTCAAAAAAAATCGATTATCTTGACCAAATCTGAAGTCACTTTTTTTTAACTATTTTAATTGTCTATTATTGATCTATAGAATTTTTTTTTGTTTCATCAAGATAACTCTTATGGTTTGGTGAGAAGTGAGGGAAAGTCAATGATGACGGACAGAATAACGTTTTTATTAGGTAAGATTCTTTACGACGTTCTTGAATACTTAACCAATATTGCGAGCATTCTGCATTATATAGCTCTGCTGGTCATACATTAAATCAAATTTGGGTAATAAATTGATTGAATGAAAAGTAATAGCATTGCTTTATTATTTCATAAAGTTTTATTAATGTATTTTTGAATTTTAAAAAATACATTGAGAAAACCCACAAAGCATCTGATGTCTTCTGTGAGAAATGCTAAAAATTATTTCCCAGTACTCATGAGCAGTGTTAGAGCTCTAACCTCTAAGAAATTATAGTTAAGGAGACCTTATTGGAAGGCTGACATTACTCTTAGAGATTAAAGCCAATCTTCAAATCTAGCATCGACTATCTCTCTTGCAATACTAAACTAGAGAGCCAAGTTTAGTGGATATCTGCAATGTCATCATTTTTCAATTGCTACCGGTGTAGTATTAGTATCGGTTTTTTATAAGAGTGTCCAATTTTATAAATAAATATTAAACTTGTTATATCCAAATAAAGTGTATTTATTATTGTAAACATTTTTTTTTCATAATTAACGAATATTCTTTTATTACCCAAAAAAATAGTAAAGAAATTTTCCATTCTGAAAAATCATTATACAAACATTAGATTTGAAAGAATTAAAAACATTTCTCAGTATTAGTAAACACGTCCAATTTTAATATTTTTTTATAATTTTTTTAAAATTGTAATTAAAATGTCTATTATTATATTCTTGCAAAATATACATTTGTTACATAAAAATTCCGGTTCTTCAAGTTCACTTTTCTTTGTTTTTATTTTGCATGAAGAAAGATACAAAATTTGAAACAAGGAAAGTTCTAGAGTTCTTCAAATGAAAATAGGCACTGGTAATCGTCTCTTGCAGATTAAAGACACGGACGTCAAAGGTAAGCATATATAATAAGGAGGATGGATTCGTATTAATACTGGTAAAGTCGAATCAATAGGCCATTACGAAGAGGAAGAGATGTGGTCTGATTCCAATACGCAATTTTAAATGTTCCATTTATTCTTCGGCAGCTCAGTTTCTACAGTCTGACCATGTTTAAGCTAGAACCAAAAAATAACAAACATCACTATTTGATGCTTTTTTGTTTTAGAAAGCAATATTTAAAAGAGCTTACCTCCATTTCGCAGCCCTTAGACCTCATTCCTAAGGATCTTCGTTTGGTGCAGTGCAGTGAAGTTAACCTCCGTGTTTTCAGGCGGAGCTTTATCAGCACTCTTAGCTCTATCTGGAAAATAGTTAAATAAAAATTCTATTTTAATAAAATAACAAGAAAACGTTTTAATCATAACGTTTTTATAATGTTTTATTATTATATCTCTTCAAGCTGGCGTCAACAATCGTTCCTCCGACTTATGGAGAGAATCGCATTGTCGTGTATTTTTATCAACTTTGAAAAGAGTGGAGAAAAGGGAGGTATGTCGAACAATTTTTTAATTAGTTCGATTTAATGATTACAAGAATTATTCAATGGATATAATATCTTAATGAATTGAACGATTAACATAAACGGCATCAGTTCAGTTCGGAAGCTGATGATTGAATTAGTGGGTAGTCCGTGGGCTTCCTTACGGTGCTGCTTCCGAGACTGGCAAGGGTCGTCTGGCTTCTAGCAATCGTCCGTGAAGGAATGTAGCCGTCGATCAATGGTGTTCAGAGGGGGAAGCAAAATAAATAGAATTTTATGGGTGCTTTAAAAAGGAACCCCAAAACTTAAGAGTAAGCGTGGCTCGTTAAAAAGACTTATTTTGGTTTAAAAATTGCGATATTTATTTATAAAATACAAAAATTCTGTACAAAAGAATGTTCTATACAATATAATTAAATGAGGAATAAGCATTGCGATCTCAATTACAAAAGAAAATATTTCTCGGAATAAAATAAAGAAATACTTAAATGTACGTTAAATACAGCAAAACACCGTAACGAGAAATATTAATTACTACATTGAGCGAATTGAGATTAAATATAAAGAAGAATTGAGACAGACCAATTCCTTATAAAGAATAAGGAAAAAAAGAAATTTCAAATTCCCATTTAATGTCTAAAGAAAGACTGCGAAATAATAATCAATTATTAATGGGGATAAAAAAAATGAAATTGTGCAGCATGGCATCCCTTGTGCGCGTTATTGTTGAAATAGCATTAAAAGAAATTTCATTATTACCTTATGGGGTAACCCGCAAAACAATGCTGCTCGATAAAGAACCATGGCTGCCGCGAGAAAGTGAGAAATTCAATAAAAAACTAAACATCGAACGGCAGGGTAGGAGTAATTCGCGGAGCATTGGAATGAAAATGATAAATGGACGTTGAACGCCATGCTGCAGGCAAGTGAGGACGTAGAGGACCAGAAGGAGGGACGACTGGTCAAGCCAGAGGCTGGAAGTGGTTCTGTCTGAAATAAAAAAAACAGTAACCACGGAAGGAACATCAACAATAGTGGGACACACATCCTCGTGCTCACGAAAATTATTCGCGAGGGACAACTAGCTGCAGACAGTGAT
>JAHWFO010011261.1:2238375-2317407 GCA_023313115.1 Rhysida immarginata
ACAAGATTACGTAGAACTTAGGTCCTACCAATGCCGAAGTCCTAATTCTAACAACAGTACCCTCAGCTGAGCATTTGTCCAAGAGCGGACATCCTGCAGGGCGCCCCGCGAGAATACCGGCTATGTTGTCAATAGGTATCACGACTTCTTGTACGGGACACTCTGGCGTGGCTCGCTGAGTTGCTACTGGCTCTTCCGCGATGGGATATCGAGGAATCGACACAGGTACTGAGTCGCTCGGGGAGGGAATCGTTGCAGCTAATTCGGCGTCATCATGTGGGGTCGGGAACTCCAGCAATTCGTCGGGCGTCGTCTCTGTTTCCTTCGGTGCAAGCACAGGGATTTTTTCGTAATCGCACTCGCCCGTTGCTTCATCTGCTATACCTCCTAAGCATAGTTCATCGGCAGAAGATAATCGGGACAAAGTCTAAATTAAGTTTGGAATTGCAATGTTCAAAATATGGCAAATGGTAGACACTTGTCTCACTTATCTCCAAATAGTCCACGTTGTCGTTCTCCGTTTGCACTTTCCTAAATGCACGAGCTGTCTCTTAAATGCAGGAGCGGTTTTGCTCGGGCGGCGGCGGGCTCGGTTGAACAAGAGGCTCGGAATCGTTCTCGACCACCTCGTACGGAGTTCGGTCCTAGTTGCCGTCGTTTCCGACTATCAGGCTGGGCAACCGTTCGCTTAGGCGGGTTCCACGACCGGGGCTGCGGACTCGGCTCTAGAGAGACACTGGCAATATTATTAAATGAATCATTCAGTTTATTACTTGCCCTGGTCTCCTTTGCTCTTCTTGGTCCCTTCGGCCCTCTCCTCCGGCGTGGGGAATAGACATCGTCATCTACTTGACTACAGCGTGTGGGCGCATATCGAGAGCAAGGTCTGCAAGATCCGTCACAGCAACGTCGACCAGCTGAAAGCATCTGTGAACCGGGTGTGGACCGCTATGAAGAAAGAATGGCGGTTACATGGATTAATATGCATTGTGTACACACCAATATCAATTCTGACAAACCATGTCTAACTGCATCACACACGTAGTTATGTCATTTTTGCGGGGATCCTCACATGTAGCTTATCCTTTTGCTAGCAATTCTACCTGATCTGTCCATAGCAATATTCATCCTGTTGCAAAATTTTTTGTGACCTGCTGTGCTTTTCATCGAGGCATGTAAAGGGTGATTCAAAAAGCACGCCGGTTTTGATATATCATATTATGAGGTTTATTTTTACAAAACAAACAAACAAAATACAGAAACATGTTCATCTCACCTTCCCATTTCATGCATGAAAAAGGATGTCGGGCACATGAAATTCACTATGACTGCCCGACAAGTTTCCGCTTGAATGTCGGCGACAACTCGTCTAATTTCCTCCTTCAAGTCACGGATGTTTCGGGGTTTATTGGCATCCTGCTGAAACCACAACTCTTCAATGTTGTCATCTGCTTTTCTTAGTAAAAGACAGAGAAAAACGGGCTGAGGTTTAAGTAGATAAATTTTAATAAGTTTTGTCTAATGAACTGAAAGCTGACAGGAATATAATATGAATTTTGAAAGAACAAATGATGAATAACATAAAGGCAGCCCAGGCCGAAAGCTGAGGGCTTCATTACTAGGTCTGCTTCTTGATTAGCGAAGGGGCTAGTTCCAGGACTTGCACCGCCTGTCTCGGAAGAAGCAGTAACCGCTCGATCGCAGATAACTCTTGGCTCTCCTCGAAATGGATCGACTGGGACCTGAGTGACCTCGTCACCGCTACGCAAGAAGGGTTTGTCAACCGTGGAACGAGCTCTGTACGAAATAGAACAAATTATTAGACAATAATCGGTAACAATAATGAACACAAGTTAGAAGAGAGATTGATTACGCAAGAATTCAATCAAATTGGATCTAATTAAATACCCTTTGTTGAGGATCCCGTGTCCAAGCGCGGACATTCAGCAGGGCGCCCCGCGAGAATACCGGCTATGTCTGCGTACGGGAATACCACTTCGATGGACTCAAGCTTCCACGGGAGAAGATTTGAAGGATGATGTAATAGCTCGTTCGTCGTCTGGTCATAGCAAATGGGCGTAGAAGTCTCGAGATCGTGCTCGGGCTCGTCCTCTGGCAACGGGCTACCGATTGGCATAGAAGATTCGCTGGGGGCAGTGGGCCGCTCTTCCGGGATTACGTCACTTGATTCGTTCGGATGTGGGTCCGATAAAAGGGGTGAAATAGACACCGGAAATACAAGTAAGTCACGGCCCTTATTTTCATTAAAGCCACTTAATCTAATATGCTTACTATCAGGATCTGACGAAGGGCCTTCCTCTTGTGTTAAACGCCCATTTCTTACGTAGTTACCCTTAGAGGCGGCTGGTTCCTTCTTGTTCGATTCAGCTCCTCGTCCGATCGCTGTCTCCGATTCCGATTGCCTAAACGCCGGGTACTGTCTTGGCAGCGCTTATCCTCATCAATGTCTGAACTCGCATCGTCTGACTTGAAAGAATATGTAGCATAAATATTCTTATTATTTATATAAGTCCTACTTCTATAGCGGCTTCCACTTCTCCTTGATGGGCGGGCATTCAGGGCAGCACTTCGTTTCGGCGACTCGTCATCGGGTTCCGGACTTTTCATCTGGTGACGGTCTCGGGCTCTCTGTCTCCTTCCTTCTCGTCTTCTCCTTTTATTCCTCTTCGGAGGATTCTGTGTCAAATTTTCGGACTTCGAATTTTTTGCACGTTTTTTTGACAAATGTCCATTCCAATCAAATGAGGCCACAAAAACTCTCTTATCATCGCACTGTACCGGTCTCCATTGACTGTCACAACGTTTCCTGCCTCATCTTCGAAAAAATAAGGGCCGATGACGCCGGCCGCCCAAAAGCCGCACCAAACTGTCACTCGTTGTGGATGCATTTCCCTTTCTTGCTGTCGCTAACATGCAAGTGGAAACTTGTCGGGCAGTCATAGTAAATTTCATGGACAGAGTTCTTGCCTGCCAGCGCAGTAGAGGAGGTTTCACGCTCCTCTTGTTTTTGTTGTCTATTTTCTTCTCTTAACCGTTCACGTTCTTCTTTATCTTTTTCATGCTTCTTCTTCAAACGCAAATTACGAAGATATTTTTCATACTCGCTCGATATCCTACACACCCATCACCAAGCAATTTGAACTAAAGACTGCAGCAGCGCCATTCCGTTATTACCTCGGCGAGCACATAAAATTCACTTAATTTTAACTTGCTGTAACCTTGGATCCAGTGATCCATTTTGTTAAAATTGTGTTTAATATTCAAGACATCGAGATATTGAACATAGATATAGAGTACGAGGTCTGTTCAAAAAATACGTAGACTGTTTGAATTGCGCGGGCCCTGTTGGTCCCAATCAAAATCGCTTGGTGTCGCCATCTTCTGACAGATCCGCTGATTACAAGGCAGTTTTTTGATTGCAAATATCAGTATTGTTTGATTAGCTACGCGGTTGTTTGTGAAGTGGTTTTTTTTTCGTTTGGCGGATTTTTAGAATGAGTGACTTGAACGAGCAAAGAGTTGCTGTGAAATTTTGTGTTAAACTCGGAAAAACTGCCACTGGACGAGTGGAAAAGGCCAGAAATGTGGACGAGAGGTGACTGGTTGTTTCATCACGACAACGCTCCAGCCCATTCAGCCCTCAGAATTCGAGAGTTTTTGGCCAAACACTCGATCACTGTTCTTCCTCACCCACCCTAATCACCTGACCTCGCTCCTTGTGACTTCTTCTTGTTTCCCAAACTCAAAAGACCTTTGAAAGGAAGGAGATTTGAGACGATTCCCGACATAAAGGCAAATGCGACGAAGGCGCTGAAGGACATCACAAAAGAAGCGTTCCAGGACTGTTTCCAAAAGTGGAAACACCGTTGGGATAAGTGTGTGCGTCGGGGAGGAGAGTACTTTGAAGGGGACCCAGATGTGTAACTTCTGAATAAAGTATATTTTGTTTTATGACGTCAGTCTACGTATTTTTTGAACAGACCTCGTATACTGATGCAAAGATATAGACTGAGATATGTATACATCACTTTATGGAGAACGGAATGAAAACCTCGCATCCTGGCTGGCACGGCACCACTTATATGGTGAACGGGGCAGCAACGATCAGGAGAAACCCTGAATCCCAGAGATCACGGCACCAGTTATATGGGAAACGGGGAAAAGGGAACCACTACGATTTTGGCGAACGATTCAACGATCCTGAATTTGCGTTGTGTTAAAAATGGTAAAAATGTATAGTGGAATTCAGGAGGTTGAACTACTACCAAACTCGCAATGAAGGACAAGAAAGAGCAAAAAACGCCAAAAGCAAAAAAACAAGGTTATAAATAAGACTTAAACTTAAATAACGCTTCAAATAAAAAGGCATAAAAAAAGCAAAACAAAACAGTTTAATAAACAAAACAAAATAACAAAAGTAGATAACAATCAACAACAAAGCAAAGCAGTAACTACATAACAAAAACATGGTTTTCAACCCGCAAAGCAAAAAACAAATAAAAATGTTACCTACAATCATCCTCAGAGTACTGCTGGCTGAGCGCTCTCGTGAGCAGAGAAAGAGAAAGAAAACTGTCTGGGCCATAGATAACGCCTTTATTAGACAGAGTGAAAGTTGGGTTGGGTAACAGGGATATAAAGTAGGAAACGGAGAAAACAAGAAGACGGAGAACGGTTAAGCGAGTAAAAACAGCAAAGTACGACCGTAAAACGTAAATCGGTGCGAACTTGCCTACGATAATCTCAGCTTACCGACGGAGCTACGATTATTCTCTGGCACAGCTGATGAGATGGAGAAAGTCAGTGAGGACCCGGCGTGAGGAAAAGAGACGGCTGAGACCAAGGAGACAGAGAGGGGATCGACCAGGTGTCAAGCAAAGCCGTCCCCAAACAATGCCGAACGAGACTGGGAACCCATCCGTCTACGACAAGGCTCGATGCCGTAGGACCATCGGCGAACAAGCAATTCCGAGGTCCGACCTCGCACCAGCGGTCGCCCAGCGACAATCTCTGCCCGACCAGCGAGCGAGGTCTCACGACCTGCTCCCCTGGCCGGCCGGTCGCAATCTGCCTCTCCAAAACTCGGAGAGAAAATCTGTCTAAAACTTCATAAAGAAGCCGACACAAGTCAATCAACCAATCAATTGACAGCCAAACCCGTGTCATCCGATCCAAGCAAGAGTCACTCTCTCACAAAAGGACGAAACTAAGCAAAGCGCACTAATTAAGCTGACTCCTCTGCCCAGAGCGGAAAAGAGCCATAAAACCCGCATATGGCAACGAAAGGCTATTCAACAAAGGAAACAACGAGGTCAAAGGTCTCCCGCTGAATAGTCAAGCCCTAAACAAGAAGAGAGGCTTAATTAAATATTCAGAGGGCAAAAATCCATGAATATTACGAAAAAGCTAAAATATGGAACCAAACATCAGCTCCACGAGAAAAAGCTATCATGTGTAAATACACAGAGCGAAAAAAGGGGAGGGAAGGACTGCACAATCACCATAACTTTTTGAACGAAAAACCGCATCTGAATTTTTCCTCGGCTGCACCCCTGATAGACGTAGTTCTACGTCAAATATTTCGTGCTGGTGACGAATCCCTCAGGCGACTGTTGGCAATGATGTCTTGCGAACAGTTATTGAAGCTGATTTGCGTAAAACTTCTCGAGAAGTTGCAGAAGAAATAGGCATCGGCCAGCTCAGTGGTTGGATGCAGGAAAAGCTCCAAAATCATTCCCAAAGATAAATCTGCACCCGCGGAAGTTTATAGTGACAGCAGTAGGGTAGTCGACAAATGGAACCACCCACTACAGCTTCTTGAAACCGGGTGAAAAAATAACGGATCCGTGTTAGGAGAGCCCCATTGAAGATCTGGTGAGTAAGGTGGATGAGACAAAGTTTCCCAGCCAAGCCGCTCTATGGTGTCCCTGCCCATCCGCGCCATGTGTCCAGGCATTGTCAGGAAGGAAGAGTACCCCTTTGCGATTCACCAATGCTGGCTCCTTCTGCTGCAATGCCTGTTGCACACGTTCCAACTGCTGGGAGTACATGTTCCCAGTGATGGTTTCGCCAGTTGATAGCAGCTCGTTGATCAGAAATGGTAAAACTCTCCGGACCTGAATTTCTGGAACCAATGCCTTGCGGTGCGTTCATTCACAGCATCATCCCCAAACGCAAGACACGTTTGGCGACTTGATGCTGCTGCTGACAAGCCCACCGTGAAGTCATAAAACAAACAACATCTAACCATCTCCTTCGATACCTCCATTTGTCTTCACTTCTGCACGAGATGTGATGGATGTGAATGTCCAACAACTTCACGCCTGACAGTTTTTGGGCTACACTGTACACTCATTTGCATATCTTCTGTCACTTCCGTTTATGGCAACAAAAAAACGGCAAGAACTTTTATGGTTACCTAGTATCTCGGGACTGCAGCATTTTGTGTCAGACGCGAACTGTGGCGATCCGAGGTGACGAAATGTGAGCTGTTTTTAACTCTACCATTGTCCCCATTCTCACCTATGGTCAAGAATCTTGGGTAATGACAGAAGAGTGCGATCGCGGCCGAAATGAGACCCCTGAGTGCACCCCTGAGTGTTACCCTACTAGATAGAGTGCACAGCAACACAATAAGGGAGTCTTTAGATGTTGAGCTGCTACTTCTCCGTATTGAGACATCTCAGTTGCGTTGGTATGGCCACGTCACACGGATGCCGCAAACTGGTCTTTGTAGGCAGTTGCTATTTTCCAAGCAGGCGGGTAAGAGACCAAGGGGTCGGCCTAGAACCAGGTGATTAGACTACATGGAGAATCTGGGTTCGAATCGCTTGGGTATTACCATGGAGGACATGCGCCTAATGGCGGAAGATCCCGAGCCATACCACCCCCCTTACCATGACCCCTCAACGTCAAATCCACTCCTACCCAACGCGTAAGACCAACTATTTTAGAAACAATCATCAGCGCCGTTGTATTTCATATGAGTCAGATGGTGATTACTTCTTTCCGAACCCTCCCGCTCTTCCCCGTCACTCACTCCTTTAAGAAAAGATAAAAACTTAAATCTTTCAAATAAAATTTCATCCAAATCACAGGGTAATTCAAAATGAATCGTTAAAAAAATTAAAACCTACCAACAACTGCTCTCTAATGAAGTTATTGTCCAGGAAGAAGAAAGAGGGAGGGGTTCGGAGTCCACAGCAGTTTGGTGAGGTGTTACATTTGTAGAGTTTCGTCTTGCAGCGCTCGCAGCTGAGGAAGAAGAGACGGGAAGGGAATCGGGGTACACCAGAGGCTGGAAAGTCTACTACACCCTCGTATTACAGAAGAAGAAAGAAGGACGGGATAGGAATCCGCCAAAATATGCTAAGGTCTAGATTCGCGTATCGTGGCACTTGCACATCCGAGAAGAAGAAAGGGCAAGAGAATCTCGTGAGTGCATGCAGATCGAAGAGAAGAAATGGGAGGGATCAAATGCAAAAATAGTGCACCGCAAATGCAAAAATACTGAATTGGGTGATCAAAACATTCATCAATAGTAATAACTGACGAATGGAAAGGGTATATGACGCCCACGCAGTACTGATCCACGCCAAGACCGTCGAATCGTACGAGAAGCTTTGAGCAACCGTACGGCATCCACATCAGAGATAAGCGCCATAGTGGCACCAGCTTTGTCAACACGGACCATTTGGTAACCGTTTGCTAGCTGCAGGACTGCGGGCACAGATCCACTCTAGCAGACTGAGAGTGAATCTGAGTCCGCCACATTATCGTGAAATCTACGCCCTTGGATTGTGGCACTTCAACACTGAGAAGGCAGAGGGAGTACATCACAGACCACTGCAGTTTAGCGAGGTCACACGCTCCTATATCTTAGTGCTAGGGCATGAAGGAGAAGCAAGGGGGAAAATTCAGAATCCACTGGTGATATCTGTAGCCACATATCGTTGTGCTCAGACATCGAGAAGACGAAAGAGATAGGGAATCAGAGTCCAATGAAATCAGAGCTCGCACAGTGGTGCTCAGTAATCTAGAAAAAGAGAGGAGGTGGTAAAAGGAGCCCAATAAACTCTGGTGGGGTCTTCACCGTTGTATCTTAGATCTCAGGCATTCGTGTTTGGTCATGGTGGTGCTCGCGCATAGGAGAAGAAAAAAGGTCAAGGAAATCCGATACAGTGAGGTCTACATCATCATATATTGGAGCCCAGACATCGAGATGAAAAGGGGAGTCCACCACTGTATATCCTTGTAGGTTGATCTATAGGATCGACAAGAAAAAAGAGGGATTGAATCAGCTTTCCCCAGTCTTCTGAGTTCCACTGCACTATGCTGAGATCTACATGCTCGTATTCTGGTGCTTGGACATAAAGATAAAGAAAGTATATGTAACTCTTGACTGGCTTTCATTTCTAGAGTCAAGAGTTACATACTTAGCTATTTGAAAGTGTTAAGGTTTAACTCTGGGTTGCCCAACTCGTACTTTTAACCCGAAGCGGTGAATATGGGCATAAGAATCTTAAAGTGCGATACATAAATTAAAGCATGTACGAGGGGCGGTCATAGTGTCATTACAATCAACATGCAAGAACAATTACTTTTGAAAATGTGTAGTGCGACTGGGAAGCGACATCCCTCCAGTGCTGGAGGATACAAAGCGGCGTTTGGTGCAAATGAGACCATGCGCGTTGAGGCGGAGCTGGATTCGAAGTACTGCCCCATCCGCCGTATTTACCTGAACTAGTTCCAAACGACTTCTTCCTCTTGCCTCGCTTGAAGAACCCGTTTTGTGGACGGCATTTCCAAGACAACCAAAAGGGGCTTCTATAAAAGTGGCATCCAGCAAGTCGTCCATCACGTGGAGGGCTGATGCTAGCACCAGAAGATTGTAATAACTTTATGAACGCCTCTTGTAAGCTGCCGACAGTTTGAGCAATTACTGACGAGTCCATCATTAACAATGTGCTCGCAGTTTCATTAAGACCAGATCTTTATAAAGGTCAAAAACAAAATAATTGCACTCACCAAAGTCCAAGAAGAGAGACTTCTCCAAAATAACTGCTTTTCTCACTGCTTGCAGAATTCATTGCAGAAAGTTTGATTGAGGTTTCCATCTTGTTCACTGAAGCTATGAACGTGTATCCAATTCTCTCTGCAGTTGCTGCGTCGACTTCTCCTTTGAGGTCCTGTCGCACACCCCAGCTTGCTAAAGCCATTTGATCCAATACAGATGGCGTTCCGCACTTGCAGGGCAGGTTTGAGAATGTTTCAAAAGATAACGTGGTATTCAGTTACCGAGAAAAAGTAAGATGGAGGGAATCAGAATAGAGAGGTCTATACCTTCGCATCATGGCGCATGGGCATCGAGAAGGAGAAAAGGTGCAGAGTTTCAGCATCCTCCTCTGCGTGATGAGGTACTGTAGGGCGTGGTCTTCAAGGAGAAGAAGAAAGGGGAATAGAAACAGAGTTCACGGCACTCCAGTGAAGTCTGCATAATTGTATGGTAGTACTTAGACAACAAGAGGAGTCAAAGGGGAGGAATTCAGATTTTACCACAGTTTGGCGAAGTGTCTACACCATCGTATGGTGGGGATACGGCTATCAAGAATAAGAGGGAAGGACAGAATTTGTGTGCCACAGTCTGATGAGGTCTTTACCCTCGTATCATACTACTTGGACGTCGAGAAGAAAGGAGGATGGAAAAGAGCCCACTTATCCTGGTGAGGAATACACCTTTCGTGGTGCTGATGTATCAAGAAAAGGGCTGGGAATCAAAGTTACATCGCTAAAGAGGTGAAGGAGTCATGGGGGAAGGAACCAGATTCCACCTGCTGCACGAAAGTATTATAGTGCTCGGACATTGAGAAGAATTGGAGTCCACCGCTAATGGTGAGCTCTACAACCTAGTATCCTCGTGCTTGGACATCAAGTAGAAGAAGGTGAGGGCTACACACTGGTATCGTGGCACCCGGATATCGTGGAGAAGAAAGTGGCAGGGAACCAGAGTCCACCGCTGTCTGTTAAGTATGCATGCACGTATTGGGTCCATAGACATCAAGAAGGGTCAAGGGGGAAGGAATCGGATTCCACTACCGTCTGCTAAGATCTATATCCTTGTAGTGCCGCGCTCCGATATTGAGAAAGGAGGGAATCAGAATACACCGCAATCAGATGATGTCTACAGCCTACCATCGCCACTGCTCTACGAGCCAGCTGTCAGCAGGTTTCTCTCCTCCTGAGGTACATTTTAATTTTTATTGCTTTATCTGAGATCTCAGTTGTACTGGTATAGCCATGTGATACGGATGCTGCAAATTGGCCTTCCTAGGCAGTTGTTATTTTCCAAGCTGGTGGGTAAGAGACCAAGGGGTCAGCCTAGAACCAGTTGGCTAGACTACATGGAGTATTTGGGTTCAAGTCGCTTGGGTATTACCAGGGAGGACATGCACCTGATGGGTGAAGATCGCGATCGCTGGAGATCCTCCATAGGGCTGCTGCCCTCGTGACCCTAACGGATAAGCAGGTTTGAAAAGTAAGTATTTTGCTTGACTGTTAATTTTATAAATACAAATTTTTATATGATTTTTATTTAAAATAAATGAATACGAAGTGTGTACGAAAAGGTATTGGACCTTCGGCTAGGAAAACTAAAGTTATTCACCTGTAGGATTTAAACATTAATCCCCTTCAAAGTACTCCCACCACTCCCGCCATTGTTGGAAGTACCTTTGGAAGACCTGTTTGGGAATGACGGACAGCTCCGCCGTCGTTTTCTGCATGTCTTCTCGTGACTGAAATCGGGTTCCTTTCAGCGGCGTTTTGAGCTTGGGGAACAGCCAAAAGCCGCATGGAGCTATCTCAGAGGCCTAAGGAGGCCAATGGACCAAAGAAGTGCTGTGTTTGGCCGGGAACTTCTGAAGCAGATGAGACGAATGGGTGGATGTGTTGTCGTGAAGGAGCAAACAAATTTCGTTTCCTCGTACAACATTACGAAGGCGACAAGGACTTTATGGATGGTTTGGCCTTTCGAGAAAATCGAAAAAACCGATAGGCGTGACCGACACTCATTCACTCACACTCACAATACCAGGCAAAAATTCACGAGCTCTGCGCTAGTGACCGACAGCAGGGATGTGGATGAAGGTCACCTACATCTCGTCACCAGAGGAGGAAACCTGCAGTTCATTTGTTCAGACAGGAAAAATAAAGGTCCGATACTTTTTGTACACACCTTGTCCATTTAAAAAAAGTATGTTTAGGGAGCAGCAATTCGTCTTTTTATCCGGGGTGACATACATTGAACAACCAATTTATTCGAGACACCCCGCTAATAGCGTGTTGCGCCTCCTTTAGCAGCGAGAACTGCCTCAATACGTGCTGGCATGGATTCGACAAGGTGTTGAAACCGTTGCAGAGGAATAGCAGCCCAGGCTGACATCACAACATCCCATAATTGGTTCTCTCCACTACTTCCCATAAATGCTCGATCGGGTCGAGATCGGGCGACTGAGCTAACAACTGAAGCATATGGAAGTCACGTCATGTTCCTCGAACCAATCCAAGTACCATTCGACCACAGTGACAGGGAGCATTGTCCTGCTGAAACTGTTCATCACCACCAGGGAACACAGTCATCATGAATGAATGCACCTGATCAGCAACAATGTTCAGGTAGTGTGTCGCATTCAGAAATGTGTCTACGGATATCAGAGGACCCAGTGTGTCCCAAGAGAAGACATCCCAGACCAGCACTCCTCCTCCACCCACCTGTACGGTTGTCTGCTGACAGGATGGGTCCATGGCCTCATGCTGTCTGCACCAGATGCGCAGTCTGCTGTCCGCACAATGAAGTAGGAACTGCGATTCGTCAGACCAGGCGCACTTTCCTATTTTGCGGTGACAGTGACGGTACCCGTACTGGCCGCCTGTTGTTAAACCCAGGTCCGTGTGCTCCGAAATGGGTTGGGATGCTCCCGTCCTCTTGCTGTGGATGATTCGTGCCAGTCGCCGTTGGCCTTGTCCATCCACGGACCTGTTTCGTCCAGAGTTGTGTTTGTTGGAGGTTGTGTTTTGGCATAACTGCCATTCACGGAATACCCTTGACACTGTTGCATGGGAAAACCCAAGGAGGTTCGCGGTTCTTGACACTGGCCCGTCGAGCTCCAACAATCATGCCTCTTTCAAAATCGGCCAAATCCTTGGATTTACCCATATTCAGTCCAATTTTGCCACTGACTGCAACTTGTGATCCAATGCATCCCTTGTACACACCGCTTCGGCCTGTTCCATTGTTTGGGTGTCCCTGGGAGGCCGATCCATTTTCCGTAAGAGGTGTATCTAATAAATTGGTCGTTCAGTGTATGTCGGCTTTATTGTTAAAGTACTTTATATCCTCGTAAAAACAGAAAAGCCCACACGAATAAGCGTTCAAACATAAACAAGATGAAAACAAATTTAATTTTTTATTGAAAATATAAATACACTGATTGTAAACTGTGTAAAACAATAACAACATACTTAGCATTTTTTACAATGTAGACTAGATGGATTTACTTTTAGGCCAATCATCAAAAGCGTTTATAAGCCTACAAATACAATGTAATTTTGAAACCCGTACAATTTGCTTAACATAATTTATCAATGATTAATCGGACTGTACAGTTGTATCGTAGACGACTTTTCCCGAAATTGTTACTTTCCGCCTTGATGTCGACCCAAGAGTAATTTCACGCGTTCTGGCAAAAGACATTCATTTTTATTATACATTAGCATTCTTAAAGTCCATCCTCGCCAAACATTTCTAGAATTTTCAATAGATCAATAAACCGTTATCAAAACATCGCGTTATTAAAAATGTCTTAACGCGTCGTCGAGTTCAAATCGCAGCGTGCCGCCAACAAGAATTGTCATTATTTTAAGCAGTTTAAATGTTTTATTTTCGAGATAAAGGTGAAAAAAAGACATTAAAAGTCATAAAACACGTTGTTAGTCTACTTTCACATAAAATAAAAATTCCCCGAAAGAAACAGAACAGTATTAATATGACGCATTAGACCGTGATCGATCATCAAAGTTACTTAAACATGAATAAAGTGGATAATAATAATAATAATAATAATAATAATAATAATAATAATAATAATAATAATAATACTTTAAAGTTTGGCATGGTAAGAGTGTGGTTATGCAAATGGAATAGGATGCTCGTCGAAAGTACATCGCTAGATTCGCCATGGCAAAGAGCAAGATTGGATGAGATTTCAAGCTAATACATTTGTTTGGACCACGTTGTATGAAAATCGATGGAATTACTCTGGCACGAGACCCCTTCGAGGAGGGGGCTTAGGGCAATAGCTCACGCTGCTAACTCTACCCTGTATGTGGGCAAAAGCCTGTTAACGTTCGATTATACCAAAACGTCGACAGGCGTGGGTCAAATTAATCATGCACAATTATAATACAGAATAGGTATGAAAAATAAACTATTTTTTTTCTTCTCTTTTCTTAAATGTTACGAGCATACGATTTTCCTTTGATTACAATGTCTTAGATTTTCGAATGCTCGTTCCAGAAAGGTACACCTAGCTGCCTGCTGTTTAGAAACCTGTCTTTCTTCAATAAAACGTTGAAGTTAAAAGACTGAACATTTGTATTTGATTATAAACCTATACTTATATACATACAGTTTGGTAACCTTTGAAAAGTGGGTGCAAATTTTTAACTGTCACCTCGTAAACTACGCTTTCCATGCTATAATACTGTTCAATTTAAAATGGCACAAAGGAGCGTGGGAAAAAAACATCCACCGTTTCTTAAAAACATTAGGAACAACAAAATAATCGCTATGACAAACAATAATTATAAAAAAAAAAATATTGCCAAACAATCTTCGTAGTAAATCTAATGTTAAAATTAGTAAAAAGAAAACAAAAGACGGGAAGAAATAACATTGTTTCCCTTTTTTTTTTGTTATTTTTAATATTAATGTATATAAAAAAATAAAATAAAATAAAACATGGCACCACCGAGGGAAGGAGAACACGCAACTCCTTTTTCTCAACTCAACTAAGCTCGAGATTGCTGGAATGCTTCATATGCTGCTAACTCTTTCTTCTCTTTGGCTGTGTTTCTCGCTTCAAATTCTAATCTGCAAATAAAAATGGCGAAACATTGCAACTATTTGTTTCACAAAAAAAAAATTATTATATACCAGTGAAAGGCCAGAAACTGGACAACGGTTAAGTACAACAAACAAATAAGAAACACAATTCCACAACAAGAGTTTAATAAAAGCTCGTATGTACATTCCACTACAACGCCAGCTTCTTCAGTGAGGAACCTTGGACAGTCAATACATTGAAAGTCAAGGGTATACAGTGTGAATAGCCTATTTATACAGAAAAAATTGAACAAACTGATGAATCAGAGAAACCTAATTCAAATGATGATGAACGAATCCTATGCAAAGCAGTATAAAGTTAAACTAAGAGCGAACCAAAAAGGGGGGGGGGGGGGAAAAGCATACAGTAGATTGGAATAAGCAGATAGTAGTAATTCCATATAATTGTCCCCTCAATCGCAGAGTCAATAAGCTGTGCAAGGAGTTTAACCATTTAGGAGTAGCAGTACTCTCAAAAATAAACTTTGCAAACTGAAGGACATAATCAAGGAAAAAGAGCGAGTGAATACAAGTTTAAGTGTGCATCGTGCCATAAGTAAGAGGATGAAGTAAGAGCATATTGCTTGTACAGTGAAACCTCCAAATAGCAGACACCAATGGGATCATGAATTTTATCCACAAAATAGAGGGTCCTTTGTTTAGAGGGAAAACAAGAGTTCCTATCAAAGGGACCGGGACTTGTTAACTGTCCCTTAATTAGAGGTGTCCACTGCAAGGTCTTAAACATGTCAGATGGGGGCTGTGATCATTCGCAGATCATATAATGAAGGGCACGATCACAAAAATGAAAACTTCAAAATTCTTCATATGTGACGTTTCACGTGTTTATAGAAGGAAATTTGAATATTAATAGAAATTTGAATTTGTCTTTTAAAGTAGAATTCATTATCGTATATTTAATATAGTGATGATGTTGTAGTAAGAATTTGTGTACCGTAATGTAGCTTATAATTGAGTTACTAAGTGATTAAAGAATTGAATAAATAATGCGTTTACAATGAGCTTTCATGAAGAGGGGATATCAGAGGAAATAGAATTTATGATTATTGTGAATTATTGTGAGTTAGATTAATAGTGGTCTGTGACACGAATAATAATGTAAAGCATATTAATGAATAATGAATATAGTCTTTCATGTGTTCAAGAGAAGGTGAGGTTTTATTAGGTAAATATGCAATTTTGGGATTATTACTTTCGATTTCAAGTTTGTTTTTTTTTTATGAAAGTGAGGCCGAATGCTGCGAGGCGATAAAAAGCAAGACGTATTGGGGGGAGGGGGGTGTGAGACGAATATCCCCGAGTCCCTGTGATGCCGGTGGGACACGATGCTCCCACTGGATACCAGGACTCGTCAAATATTGGAAACATGTTTGGGAAGGGAAATCTCTTGGGACTGACTCTTTGGTGTATGAAAAACTCTCATACTACTAAAAGTCGACACATTATAGAGCAAAACCTTCTCCTTTCATGTTTATCAAAAAGGGATGTCCCACCAACACTAATTACTGGATATAGATGTGTGAAGGGCGGTGCCCTGTGAACTCTTTCAGGCCTAATTATAGCTGTGACTATGTAATAAAAAGGTGAAATGAGTACCAATTGAGAGGTGATATTGAGTTACTGTGAATATATTGGAAGTGAGATGAGTACAAATTGATAAGTGATATTATGCAAATCCCCTATTTTTGAGAATACGACAACAAGATGACAAACCAGTGAGATAATGAAGATATCCTATGACTTGGAAATTAATGGCAATATTTTATGTGAGACAAACAAATCAACCAGGGAGGACATTATTTCAAGGATCCACATCAATTGAGAAGGTAGCTGAGAATCTACAAGCCATGCATTAAGTTTTGGAGACTGTGCAGGTATCTGTTGATCTCACCTTAGACTGTTTGAGGAGTAACAGACTCATAGGGTAGTAGATCCAGGTTCCTGTACCAACGCGAAGCGAATAGTCTTCAGGGCAAAGTAATGTGTGCCTCACAAGAAGTGAAATATTGGTGTTGTGATCTATATAGTAATGTTGTCAATGGTAGAGATGTTACACATACATATACGAGGGTCAGTCAAATGAAAACCGGAAATATTTTTTTACAGCTCCTTTATTACAAACAGAATTGGAACAAGTACACTATTTTTCAATATACGGGTAGTCCCCCTGCTTTTCGATGCATTTCCACCACCGAGTTGGGAGGGCATGGATACCTCGGGGGGAAAAAATGTTTTGGCAACACCTGTTTCACCTCTGTGTTGGTTGAAAACTTATGGCCACCTAAGGAGTCCTTTAGTGAGCCAAAGATGTGGAAGTCAGCGGACGTGAGGTCGGGAGAGTGAGGAGGGTGGGGGAGGCACTCCAGACGCAAGTCCTGGATAGTCACCATGGTCGCACGCATTGTCATGCTGGATGAGAACGCCAGTTGAGAGGAGTCCGTGGCACTTGGTGAGTAAAGCAGGTTTCAGAATGTCATGCACCAATTCACTATAGGTGGCACTGGTCACTGTCTTGCCCATATCCACGTAATGTTCCACTATGGGACCCTTGTGGTCCCAGAACAAGGTCAGCATCACCTTTCCTGTGGATGGCTGCGGAACTTTTTCGGATTTGGTGATGTCGAGTGCCACCATTCCTCATCTCCAGTCACAATCCGTTCCAAAAAGATGTTGCCTTCGAGTTCGTAGCGGCGCAGCAGCTCCTGGCAGGCATTAACTCGCCTCTCCTTCATTTCGGGTGTCAGCCGATGAGGGAGCCATCTTGCGGACACTTTCTGGTATTTCAGCTCATCGTGGACAATATGCTGAGCAGAGCCATGACTGACCTGTAATGCCGTTGTAATGTCATCAATGGTGACTCGTCTATCGTGCAGAATCATCTCCTCCGCCATTGTAATTGCCTCGCCTGTCACAAGACGATGTACCTGAATTTCTTACGCCATTCATACACCTGAGTCTGTGATACACATGCAGCACCATACTGTGCCAACAGGCGTCGATGGATTTCTATTGGTTTTGTGCCTTCACTGTGTAGGAAATGGGACACTCCATGCTCCTCTTCTTTGGTGCATTCCAACAGAGGGGCCACCATATTGCAAATACCCGTATGGCGTCGCTGGGTTATGTGGGGACACGGGACCAATGCCAATTGATGGTGAGAGAGTCCATGCACATGCGTACCGGGTCTGATCGAAATGGGAGTGGTTTTTGATTTTCTACAATGGTTTTCCAGTTTTCACTTGACTCAGCCTCATAGTAACCCTAAACTACTTCCGTTTCTAGAATCTTTAGAAATTGCCAACAATAAATCATCAAACCAACTGCTCAATGGTGATGATGGTCCTATGCAGGTAGAAGAATGGTTACCTTTTATGGATTCCATCTTGCATACAAAATAATGTGGATTTTCATGGGATTTTGGTTGGGGGTTTTTTCTCTTTCATCCCCCCCATTTTGGTTTGTTCTTTTATCAGGTCTTAGTTTGACTTTATACTGCCTTCCATAGGATTCATTCATCATCACTTGAGTTAGGTTCTCTGATTTTTCTGTTTGTTTAATTTTCTGTATACATAGGTTATTCACACAGTATACCCCTAACTTTCAATCTATTGACTGTCCAAGGTTCCTCGCTGAAGAAGCTGACGTTGTTAGCGAAACGTACATACGACCTTTTATTAAACTCTGGTTGTGGAATTGTGTCTTTTATTTGTTTGTTGTACTTAGTCATAAGGACATTACATTTAAGGTTGTATCAAGATACTGTGATGTATGTTATGTAAAATTTATGAATATTTATCTCTGTGAAATTGCACATCACAAATAAATATTCCGCAATTCAATTAGGATTGAATGATGTTCAGTTTTCTTTTATTATCTTAGATTTTTTAAAGCAACGAAAATAACTCTTTATTCATTTGTCTTAACATTTTTAGTAATTAAATAATCATTGGTGCGTCAAATTTACTCCCTTTTATTAGATATTTTACTAGTTGGCTTCTCCTTTTTTTTCTCCCCCCCCCCCCAAACCTGATACAGGAAGATCTTTTCGAAAGCTTTGCTTTCATCATTCAGCAGCCAAGGAGCACCTCAGAAGACTTCTGAGAGAACTGACTTGGAAGAGAATTAGCTGAGAATTTATAACAAACGAGAACCAATGAGGAAACAACTGGAAGAAATTTACCTGGCCAGCCAACCGGGACACCCACTGGATAAGACGGGAATCACCAATGGGGCCCATGTCTGAGTTTAATAATAGTTTTTTGTCTTTTTTTGGATGGCTAAGCTTTCAAAAGCGTCCAGAAAGTGTTTTTTATTGATTGATTTCATCAATTTCAAATTTACATTAGAAAATTCATGAACCGTGTCTAAGGAATGTTTAGCTATGGCCGACTGGTTACATCTCCCGAATCTTCTGTGTCCTATGTGTTCCTTGAATCTTGTTTCCACACTGTGAGAAGTCTGCCCTTTGTAGACCATACGACTTTGTGAGCATCTGGCTTCATAAATCCTGAATTTTTGTAGTGGTGGAATCTGGTCCTTGGGGTTGAATAATAATTGTTTGATTTGATTGGGTTAGCTAAAGGAAAGGGAGATATTAAAAGATTTTAAAACAAAACCTAGACCTCTAATTAGTAGCTTATTATAGGGTAAGGATATGACTCTTCCTTTATCTTTGGTTCTATTGAAGGCAGTGACTTCAAATATGAACTTTCTAAATTTTCTTTTTCTGACCAAGTCAGTGATGGTTCTGAAACTGTAACCGTTCTTATTAGAAATTTTTTGAATATTTGATATTTCTTTCTTAAACATAGAGTGATTAAGTGGGAGATTGATGGCTCTATCTATCATAGAGATGAAAGCAGATAATTTTTGGTTCCAAGGATGGCTTGAATCGCTAGGGGATATAATTCAATCCATTAGTAGGTTTACAATATACACCAAATGACAAGGAATTCTGATTTCTGATGATCAAGAAAGGGAAGACACTAGTTATTTTCAATTTTGAAAGTGAATTGAACCATCGGATAGAAACTATTAATGTGCTGAATGAAAGAATTAATATCACAGTCTGTGGTGTCAAAAATTGTGAAAATATCATCCACGTATCTGGAAAGTAGAACTCCGAAGACATTAATATGTCCTCAAAATTCTTCAAAAAGATTTCAGCTAAAATAGGGCTCAGACAAGACCCCATAGAGGTACCTCCCACCATTTTGTACACTTAGCCGTTATACGAGGGCATATTGAAAAGTAATGCCTCCATGGCTGTAACTTTTTTATTTTTTAACCGATTTTCAAAATTCTTTTTGTATCTGATACTTACATTTGTCCTCTATGTAATGCACTATTCACTTTTCGACATAGTCCCCATTCCTTTCCACGCATTACACCAACGCGTGGACTAGTTGGGTGAACCTGTCGGAGAGGAATTCCGGGGTTGTCGTCGACACGAGGATTGAATGGCAGCTTTGGATCCTCTTCTGCAGCACGATAACGCCCATCCGCACACGATTACCACACATCAGAGGGGGTTGCAACGCCTACAGTTCAAAGATGAAAAACTGCAGTTCAAAAATGAAAGACTTTGCACTTTGCAACTATCACCACTTCCCAAAGAGGAAAGAGCACCTTAAGGGGCATGAGTTGCGTTCTAACGACGAGATGAAATCTGCCGTTCGGTCCTGGTGTCAACAGCTACCCCGGAATTCCTCTCCGATGGGTTCACCAGACTAGTCACGCATTGGCGCAATGTGTGGAAAGGGATGGGGACGATGTCGAAAAGTGAATAGTGCATTACATAGAGGACAAATGTAAGTGTCAGATACAAAAAGAATTTTGAAAATCGGTTAAAAATAAAAAAGTTACAGCCATGGAGGCATTACTTTTCAATATGCCCTCGTATTTAAAAAAGTTATTTACACACGGCCTAGTGAGTCTATGACATCCCATTAACACATTTTTAGGAACCTGGTTCTTATGTAATATCTCTTTTAAAAAATCAATGGTCTCAGGAATAGGAATACTGGAAAACAAGGAGTCAATATGGAATGAGACAAATATCTCTCCTTGTTTAATAACCTTATTTTTTAATTTGTTAACTAAATCTATACTGTTGCTAACTCCGCTGTCAAATTCTGATAGTTTCAAAGTCTTAAAGTAATTGGCCAAAAATTTTCAGACCCTATATGTAGGAGAATCAATATTGGACACGATGGGCTGCATTTTGTTGCCTGGTTTATTTGGTAAATCATATAATCTAGGTAAGGTCGCATTACTAATGATAAAGGAAGTGGCAGAGTTTGGAGGAATGAGATTGGGACAATTCTTAACCGTCTCTTTGACTTCCCTAATTAATCAAGGTTACGGATTCTTACTTAGAACCTCAAACGGGCCTTCGGAAATCAAATCATCGACTCTAGCGAAGTAATCTGTTTTCTTAAGGATCATTGTGCTATTACCTTTGTCACTTTTCAAAAATAGGCAATCTTTGTCATTAAGAGATTTAATAGTTCCCAATTAACTGTTCTCAGTGTCATCCAATTGTGGGACAAAACCTTTGTGCATTGTTCCCTGATAGAACTTTTTTGAGATTCTGGTAAATGTTTTATTCCTCCTTCTAAACTACTGACAATCTGCTAAATATCTTTGTGTTTGTTTTTAACCGCGAATTTTAGTCCTTTGGATAAGAATTCTAACTCTGAATCGTTAAACCTTAAGTCTGTTTGGTTGACTATGTTATCAATATTGACCATTTTGTTAACTGGGGGTGTTTGATTATTAATAATAAGTTTGAGTTTTTCTGACAATTTCTTTTTTAAGGTCAATTTTTTGTTGATTTACACAGTTGACTTTCATAAGAAATTTATCAAAATCTTTAGGATGAAACTGATTACTTAGTTTTAAGTGTAGGGCATAGGCTTTAGCCTCAGTGATGGAAAGTTTATAATTCAAGTAATCTATTTCCATAATTAATCTTTTATGCTTAACGAAAAATAAAATATTGTTTAAACACCTGTCCTTGGAATTCTTAAATTTGATACGTTCTATAAATTTAGGAAATACCTTATGGGATTTGCATAAATTGAGAAAACAAATGTCTACTTTGAAATATCTAATTTTTAACTTAAGTCTAAAATAAGAGTTTTTCTTAGACTTAAGGTTTAACGATTCAGAATTAGAACTCTTATCCAATGGACTAAAATTCGCGGTTCAAAACAAACTCAAGGATATTCAGCAGATTGTCAGTAGTTTAGAAGGAGGAATAAAACATTTACCAGAATCTCAAAAAAGTTCTATCAGGGAACAATGCACAAAGGTTTTGTCCCACAATTGGATGACACTGAGAACAGTTAATTGGGAACTATTAAATCTCTTAATGACAAAGATTGCTTATTTTTGAAAAGCGACAAAGGTAATAGCACAGTGATCCTTAAGAAAACAGATTACTTCGCTAGAGTCGATGATTTTATTTCCAAAGGCCCGTTTGAGGTTCCGAGTAAGAATCCGTTACCTAGATTAATTAGGGAAGTCAAAGAGACGGTTAAGAATCGTCCCAATCTCATTCCTCCAAACTCTGCCACTTCCTTTATCATTAGTAATGCGACCTTACCTAGATTATATGCTTTACCAAATAAACCAGGCAACAAAATGCAGCCCATCGTGTCCAATATTGATTCTCCTACATATCGGGTCTCAAAATTTTTGGCTAATTACTTTAAGACTTTGAAATTATCAGAATTTGACAGCGGAGTTAGCAACAGTATAGATTTAGTTAACAAATTAAAACATAAGGTTATTAAACAAGGAGAGATATTGGTCTTATTCCATACTGTCTTCTTGTTTCCCAGTATTTCTATTCCTGAGACCATCAATTTTTTAAAAGAGATATTACATAAGAACCAGGTTCCTAAAAATGTATTAATGGAATGTCTTAGACTCACTAGGCTGTGTGTAAATAACAACATTTTTAAATATAATGGCCAGGTGTATTTTAGCTGAAATCTTTTTGAAGAATTTTGAAGACATATTAAAGTCTTCGAGGATCTACTTTCCAGATATTTGGTATGGAGACGTGGATGATATTTTCACAATTTTTGACACCATAGCCTGTGATATTAATTCTTTCATTCAACACATTAATAGTTTCTATCCGACGGTTCAATATACTTTCGAAATTGAAAATAATCAGTGTATTCCCTTTCTTGCTATTAAGATCATCAGAAATTAGAATTCCTTGTCATTTGGAGTATATCGTAAACCTACTAATGAATTGAATTATATCCCTAGCAATTCAAGCCATCCTTGGAAACAAAAATTATCTGCTTTCATCTCTATGACAGATAGAGCCATCAATCACCCACTTAGTCACTCTATGTTGAGGAAAGAAATATCAAATATTCAAGAAATTGTTAATAAGAATGGTTACAGTTCCAGGACCATCACTGACTTGGCCAGTAAAAGAAAATTTAGAAAGCTCATATCTGAAGTCACTACCTTCAACAGAACAAAGATAAAGGAAGAGGTGTAGGTTCGGTTTTGAAATCTCTTAATATCTCCCTTTCCTTTAGCAATCCCAATCAAATCAAAAGGATTATTATTCAAACCCAAGGACCAGATTCCTCCATTAAAAAAATCCGGGATTTATGAAGCCAGATGCTCACAATGTCCTATGGTCTACAAAGGGCAGACTTCTCGCAGTGTGGAAACAAGATTCAAAATACACATGGGACACAGAAGATTCGGGAGATGTAACCAGTCGGCCATAGCAAAACATTCCTTAGACACGGGTCATGAATTTTTTTCTGTAAATTTGAAATTGAATGATGAAAGCAAAGCTTTCGAAAAGCGCTTCCAGTATCAGGTTGTATCGTTTTATTTCTTATTTTGTCGTTTTGTTTTATTTCCTGTTTTGTTATGGTAAAAGAGTATTTTTCTGTTGTGCTTACATTATCCATATAAGGTTTCTTTTTGATTTAATAAATGGGACGTTATTTCAAGAATTTGCTGTAGCTTCTCTGCAGGTCACCTGCCATCACAGAGAAAAACCAGCTGCTGCAACTTCACTTTTAAGTGCGGAAATCTCATAAATGGTTCGTTATCTGAACCATGTTTATATGAACTTTTATTTTCATCTCAATGTGGAGAATCACCACCAGAAGTTTGTGACAGGGGTTTAGATACACCCTGTATTCTAATGGAAAACTCTCTGGAACATTGGAACAAAAAACATATAAATTTGAACAATTTCACGCCGGGAAGATCAATAAAATCTTTTTGTCAATTCATTGTTGAAGCAGTATTTCAAATGTGGGGCTGTAAAGGGGTTGCCTATTGGTATCTGACTTATAAAATCTACAAAGTTATTGTGGACACAATCAAATCTTATATTGAGGACACTATACTAATCAGGGTTGGAAGGCAGAGTACATTACCAGGTAATGAATGACGTAGTAAGTCTCCTGTGTGTTCATCTGTGAGACAGTATTTTGGACTGAGCTGTAGGAACCATTAAATTAGTGGAACCTGCAGAAGACTTAGACACACTCCATCACAATACAAGCATTCCGTACCAAGCAAAAATAATAGCAATAGCTGATTGATACGTTAACCCGCTGTATTTAGTTTTTTGTAAACTCCAGTTATAAGAGCCCTCATCAACACTGACTCATGTTTAAGCCTAATGTGGTTTTTTGGAGGTCATTTCTTGGGAAAAAATGACATCTTGGCTTATAGGCAAGTATATATACACTTGAAAAGAAACCTTCTTAAAACAATGGAAGTCAATCCTTTTTACTTCAAAATGAAAATAGCCTTAACATTAAGATGAAGAATATTTCTTTAGCATACCTGTGCTCAATAATTCTCTCCACTATCTTTTGTGTTGTCATATCATTACCACTTTCAATCACTTTGAACATTCCTAATTTCTTTGGTTCCTAAAAGAACAAGCGAATAAAACAAATTTGAAAATTATTTCAAGATGTTGTACTGTAGATGCAATTATATCTTACATATTATTGTTCTCATGTAATGAGTTTGTGTGCCATTTACAACATCTTTATTAAAAAAATAAGGATGTGATAGTTCTATAGAGCTAGCACAGTTTTCTTGCATTGAAGAGTGTGTCTGCATTATTATTATCATTGTTTGGGGAAGCCAAACTCGGATCAAGTCCGAGTGCCAATCCCAGAGGCGGACCCAAAAGAGGGCCAAAGCCCAAGAGACTCAAATGCGAGGGAGGGAAAGTTATGCACTCGTGGGAGTATTGATGTTTGGGTGTAGGAATTTCCTTACTATGTGACAGGTGTTTAGAATTGTGGCTTTCTGTAAGGTTTTGTATAAGTGTGGGTTTAAATTTAGTGTTGACAGGCTTTTGTGTAGCGAATGTGGAATAACCCCAGTGGTAGAAAGAACGATAGGAACAATGTGTACTCTGTTAACTCCCCAAAGGCGTTTTATTTCATGTGCAAGATCCGTATATTTAGTGATTTTGTCAGTGTATGTCTTTTGTAAATTGTGTGTGTTGGGGATGGAGATATCAATTATGTAAGCCACTTTGTTTTGCTTATATACTAGTGTAATGTCTGGTCTGTTATGAGGAATAGTTTTGTCAGTGATTATAGCTCTGTCAAAATATAGTTTATGTGTGGTGTTCTTTAAGACAGCGTCGGGGATATATTTATAGTAAGGAGTGTGAATGTCCCTTAGCTTGTGTATCTTAGCTAAATGTTGATGTATGATGTTGGCTACCTGGTTATGTCTGTGTAAATAATCTGTCTGCGTGAGTATTTTGCAACTGGATATGACGTGTTGGATGGTTTCCTCTGCGATATGGCATTTTCTGCAAGACCCGTCAGTCGAATCTTTGATAATATGTTTTCTGTAACTTTTAGTGTTAATAACCTGGTCTTGTATGGCAATCATGGTTCCTTCAGTTTCCCAACAGAGACTCCCTTCACTCAACCAAAAGTTCGAAGCTTTTTTGTTGACGTGTGACTGGTTGAGGTCAGAAGGATGTCTACCGTGGAGTTGCTTTCCGAGCCATGATTGAAGTTTAGTGCATGTTGTAGGAATGTTATGGGTGTTCTGCATGCTGTTCAGATTCAGAGGTGTGTATTTTGTATCAGCCATGCAGACTGCTTTGTGTAACGTTATGTGTGTTGTTTAGAGTGAAAGAATTCTCTGAGTGACTGAGTCTGTTTCTGGTGTAGATCTGTTATGTCAATAAGACCTCTGCCTCCCTCTGAATGAGGCAGGGTGAGTCTTTTAATAGCTGCATGTGGATGATGCTTTCTGTGCTTTGTAAGCAGTTTACGTTGTTTCCTTTCAAGTCCCTCAAGATCTGTGTGTGTCCACTGTATGACTCCAAAGGAGTAGGAGAGTATTGGCGTGGCATAAGTATTGATGGCCTTGATTAAATTTCTGGAATTTAAATGCGTTTTAAGTATTGTCTCTAGCCTATGAAGATATTGTTTAGTGAGTGTATTCTTTATGTGTTTGTGCTCCAGAAGCTTGGCTTGCTTAAATCCTAGATATTTGTAAAATCCTAGATATTATTATTATTATTATTATTATTATTATTATTATTATTATGTAGTTGCTTTGAAAAAACAAACTAAGGCTGGAAGCCACAGACCCAAGAGCATGGACAAAGCCTAAAGGGCTCAAATGCAGGGAATGGGAAGTTATACATGTTCGTGGAAGTGTTAATATCTGGGTATAAGAATTTCTTACCATGTGACAAGTGTTTAGGATTGCGACTTTTGTCAAGTTTTGTATATTTGCGGGTTCATATACAATGTTGTCAGGTTTTTCTATACCAAATTCATATAAACAGAAAGAACAATAGTAATAACATGTACTCTGTGTGGCTCTTTACTTTGTGTGCAAGATCTGCATACTTGTGGTGATCATCAAATTGGGCAATCCCGAGATGGGTTGACAACATTTGCTCATTATCATATTTCCCTGTCCCTTATCATTATTAGATTACATATGTTTAACTCAAGTAATTACTATATAACACCACCCTAACAACAAGTATAAAACACCTACTCCATATGGATCACTCCCATCAACATCTGGCATCACTGGCGTTGTGCCATGGCAAACTAAGCTCACCTGGGAAATTTTTTGGAAAACAAAATTTAATTTTCAGATTCTTAATTTTTATCTTAACATAAATAAAATGTAAATGAAATTACCCGAAAATGATCCAGAAGATCTTTGGTTACAGCATATGGTGCTCCTATCACAACTTCACTAACAAACTGCAAACAAATAGCAATTTCTATTTTATCATGACGTGTACCATAGAAAAAAACTGAACTACTTTTTAAATTAAAATACGAGAGGATATCAGAAAGTAACGCCATTTATAGCCAAAAAGAAGGCCGAGTACATGCACAGACATTGCACAAGAATTCTTCCTGTGCGCATGCATTATCACATCGTCTACAGCAGTGGAAGAACAGCAAGTTCTTATAAAGTTTCTTTTCGCAAATGGTAAGAAACCCGCAAAAATTCATGGGGAAATGGTAGAAGTTTACAGTGCCGACTGTCTGGGCTAATCCAACGTGTGCAAATGGTGTAAAATGTTCGGAAAGGAAGAGTTAGCCTTGTCGATAAACAGCGTGGTGGGCGGCATACATCATTATCGAGACATTAACAACACAATCAGAGAAAACCGTCGCATTTCCTTGAAAGAAGTGAGTGAAACGTTTCGCATATCTGTGCATGAGAAGCTTGGATATCACAAAGTCTGTTCGCATTGGGTTCCAAAAAGTCTGACACCAGAACAGGCCAGCAACAGAATGGCATGCAATCTGCTACAACCGCAGTGGTACAACCAAGAGGAAAATGCGTTTTTGAATGGCATTGTCACAAGAGATGAGTCTGGTTCTTGCACTTCACACCCAAGCCTAAAACTGCAAGCATGGTGTGAATACATCCACATTCTCCGGTTCACAAAAAAATTCAAAGTTTTCTCCTTCAGCTCGGAAAATTATGCTTACAGCGTAATGGGATATTTCAGTTGGGAGGTTCTGTACCACCCAGCCTACAGTCTGGATTTAGTGCCCTTGGACTACCACCTGTTTGGTCCAAATGAAGAGATTTCTGGGTGGTCAGAAATTTGAGACTCATGAGGAACTCAAATCTGCCATGCAGTGGGTTATTCTGAAATGGGTGCAGCGTTGGGATAAATGCCTAAATTGACACGGTGCCTATGTGGAAAAGTAGATAAAGATGTGTAGTTCCACCTGCACTTATAATATTTTGTAATTATCTTTGAAAAAATAAATAGAATTACTTTCTAATATCTCCTCGTATTCAAGAATATCAAAATAATAATGTTGCTTGAATTTTTTTTTCACGTTTTGAGACGTCAGTCAGTTATGAAGATCTAGCCCGTGCAAGCTCTCATGGAAAGAATTTTCATACGAGATGATTTCCCTCAATGCCTTGTCTTTAGCGATAAGGTTACCTTCCATGTAACTGAAAAAGTAATCGAACACAATGTTGTATCTGGGGCATGGAAATTCATCATCAGATTCATCAAATGAAAGTCATCAGTTTCTGCTCATGTTCCGGGTCACTGTTCTCGGTACAGCTCTCTTACCACATTACAAAACTGGGTCTTTCCATGTCTACATAAAGTGTCTCACAACTTTATTTGTCAGTTGAGATCCATCTCATTGACTTTGACAGCTTCACACCTTCCTCAACAAGGATCTGGCATCAAGGACAAGGCAATTGGCACATTCCCTTGGCACAAATGTCCCATAGGTCTCCAGACTGATGCCATGCGATTACTTTCTTACTGGGATATGTTCAGGATATTGTGTTTGTACCCCCACTGCCTGTTGATATCAATGCACTACAGAAACAGATCAGTGTAGCACTAGTGAGCTACAGGCTGTTTGGCAAGAGTTTCGATACATTTGTAATACAACAAATTCATGACAACGACAAAAAAAAAAAAAAAATCATTTACACAAGAATAGTTTTTTCCCCCACCTTGCATGCAAGAACACTGAGAACTCTTTCATGGAGATTCATAATTGGGTAATTGCTACCTTTATAACGATTCACCACCTGCAAAACAAAATTTATTAAACATTCTAATTTACATCATACGAAATAAGCTATAAAAAGAACAAACACATTTTGAAGATCGTTATGGCTTAACTGGATCTGTATGCAGGCCAACAATCAGATAATCGCCTTCGGCACTTGCCTTTTCTAAAAAATCTAAATGGCCAACATCTGTTTGATCGGTTAAAGAACTCAGAAATCAAACTGAACAGAATTCACAAGTGTGCAGTATAGAGTGCATTCAAAAAGTTCAGAGACCTCCAGTCTTGATGGACTTATTTAGAGCACAGTCTTATTAACAGCCTGTTTTGAGTAGTATACAGCCGTGAAGTTCTCGTTTTACTTTTTGCTGTATAACTTTACAATGGAACAAAGAGTGGCCATCAAGTTTTGTTTCAATACGTTAAAAACGGCTATAACAAATCGAAAAAGGAAGGAAAAATTCCGTGACCTGGATTCGAACCAGGAACCATGCCTATCGCTGGCATCGCTCTTACCAACTGAGCTACCACAGATATGAACCACATTGCTGTTCATATAGACCTCATTGAAGCCACCAAGCATCTCAATCGGCAAAGCAGGCCCCGACTCGAAAGTTGGGAATCATCCTTACCCTTAAACCATCAAACAAATTGAATCAATCTCAGTTGGTAAGAGCAGTGCCAGCAATAGGTTCGAATCCAGGTTGTGGAATTTTTCTTTCCCTTTTCGATTTGTTATTGTTATATGCTCGAAGAAGTTTCTTCAGTTTTTTTATTATCTTGTGTTTGAGTTAAAAACTGCTCTCGAAATGTCTCAAATGATTTAAACCACTTATGGAAATGATGGTCTGAGCCGTAGCAAGGTTATTGAATGGTATTCACACTTTAAGTCGCTAGAAGAAATATCCGAGAGAGGAGCATACCGCCACAAGTGTTACCGATGAAAACTGCGCTCGTTGCTGGTTAATAACCGCAAAAGAAGTATCAAAATGTTAGCCAAAAACTTGGCTAAGTAGTTTAAGCTGCCAGTGTGTTTGTCGATTCTTTTCCATCACTACTACCGAAAAAAAAACCAAAAAAACAAACAAACTACAAGTCATCAAACATCCTCCATACTTACTTGACTAGGTTCCACAAACTTCATACTCTTCCCTAAGACCAAACTTGTATAAGGTTCCACAAATTTGCGTTAAAAGTATAATGTCTTGAAGATGTGGAATCGATCAAGAGAAATGTAATGAAATGTAAATTTCCATTTTCGTGCACATATCGTTCTGAATAAGATTTCACTAGTAGACTTTCAACGAGCCTGGTAAATGTTCTACGCGATGTCTGGAATATTCAATATAATTCTTTATTCTCGTACTTTAGTATTTTTTTCCGTGTAGTCAAGGAACTTTTTGAATGCACTGTGTAATTTCATTCGACTATCAAAACATGGGACAAATATCAAAGTAAAAGGAATAATGCAATTTCTGCAGAAAAGGGGAAAATATGAATACATACTAAAGGATACGAAACAAATCATATGCCCCAGTGACATAAATAATCCGGTCGTTTGGCTAATGAGGAAGAAGAAAATATCAGAATATAAATAACCTGAATAAACCACAAATATCCAACAGCTTATGTTATTAACAGGGCCTTTTTGAAAGCACCTTACTTGTGGGTCCTTCCCTTCAGAAAACTGAATAATTTTTTTGGTCGTGGGAAGAAATTGGGAAACTCCTGTCCAAGGGCTGTGCGTTGACGGATCCTAAGTAGATACTGATATTACATTTCATTTTAATTTAAAGTTAATAATAAAAAAATAGACAAAAATTCTTTATTACCGTACACAGCTTCCCTGACTGCTCTTTATCAACACCATACTCTTTTTCACCGCACAACATGTGCTGTTTGGTCATCAGCAACATCCTATTTAACGAGAAAATTTAATTTGAATTATTAAAAAAAATAACTCAAAAATAAAGCTAAACAAGTTAAATGGTGTGCGCCCACGCACGGGTGAGGGTCTTGATTGACAAACCCTGCACTCCGAGCAACTCCTACGTGGTAGGGCAGGGTTGTTTGAACTTGCGTAAAGATGGTGTAGACTCAAAGTACAGAGGCGGTGTTGTTACGGTGTATCAATGATTTAATAACAAATAACAAATTCAATAAAAACAACATTAAACAAGAATGCCAATTGCTAAAGGAAAAACATCAATAAACATCATACGCATTCCTGCATATATACTATTCAGTGATTACTGCCCAGATGCCAGTGTGCCTTTTGCTTCCACAAGTGCCTTCGGGACGCAACAACAAACACGAAATAGCGCATACACAGCTTATCCCTTCCGCACATGCTTGGACCAGCGATAGTGCTGGAGTGACACAAAAAGGCATCACGCACTCCTTTATTTAGCACCAACCTCCAGCTGTGCCTAAATAGCGTACTCAGGTTGGAGGGGAGGGAAGGAGAGCCGTAACCCCGAAATCCAACAACACAAGACGCTCCCACGTCACATAACACAACAACACTATTCCCAGCGGTGCCTCGGACTCAACAAAGTTAGCAACAAAAACGTGCTCAAACGGTTATCAAATTGACAAACTCGTCAATTACTTCAAACTTTCCCCTCACTAGGCACTGGCAGAAAGCGCAGCCTTTACAAATCCCAGGTATCGAAACCGGCTGGCATATACAAGTAAGATTACCAACAGAGAGTATCTTACACACTAAAATTAAACAGAAACGAGTTAAAACCACGCAAGAAAAAAAATATTAGTCCTTGGGACTGCTTGAATGCAGACCTTGCACGCATACAGAGCCCGTCAGAAGCACCAACAACACATGATTGACATTGGAGCACAACCTCGACATGGGTGCTTACGTGTAATGTGCCCGCATATTAGCACGGAGGTTCATTGCTTACTTTTGTCTCTTGATCCAAAACGGGGGGAGGAGAATAAAGAACCCTTCAATAAGGTGGAAAAAGTGCAAAAAGAACGGTCTCACCAGCTTTGAAACATTCGCACCAATGTTTTCTTAGCTTAGTTGATAAAACCTCGTGCTGAATCGTACATCAGTAAACAAAAGAACATCGACATTTACATGCGTTCTATCTCAAACGGGTTTGCGTGTAGTAAAACACACGGAAAATGCACAATCGCATCAATAAATGCAAGCAAGACAGCGTAATCATAATTTACACTGCTTGTTCACTTTTGTGCATAACTAAAAACGGGACAGCTGTGTTTTAGAAAGCCAGGGAAGCCTTGTTGCGACTCTCAGAGCTACATCTTTTTTTTTATTCCATATAGAACTCGCATCTCTCACGTACACACCCAGCAACAACAGCCTTTCTAGTACAACGAAGCACAACACACATTATCATCATTCTCACCGGAGATTCTCCATGTAGGTGCGGCAACAAAAACCAGAGGCAAGCGCTCATTCTGGACACTGTTACAGCATCCAGACTACCCATTAATAATGCTAAAGAAACCAAATCATAATATCTTATCCCAGATCAATGACATCTTGACTGCAATTTTAACACCACCATTATTACTACCGTATACACAGTGGCCAGATTATTATGAACACCTGATGTTTGTAGGCAAATTAGTTATGATTTCGCAATGACATTGCCAGAGGGCCAGACCATTATACGAGGTATGATCAAAAAATACGGTGAATGAATATTTATAGCAAACATATTCATTAATTTGAAGTAATAAATCCGATAGCCTGATCCGTTGAAATGTCAGTGCCAAGTGTGAACAAGTTGTGACATGTCAGTCGGTTTCAGAGCCGGAAGAATGGGATCATGTTTATCGTGTCTGTTGCGCATCATGGTTTTACCATAGAATAACATAGAATGGACAGCTTCGCCGTTTCCCATGCTAAGCGATGGTAGTGAGCAGACGGTGGCGCCCTCCGACGCATGGGTGGAACCCGCCGACTGTTTAACCTGCGTTTCTATGGAGCATGCTACGACTTTTTCTAGATTTTTAATTATTTCTCGGTCTGTAATTAACGAAAACCACCAAGATCACAGGGAAGCTTGAAATGAATGACATGTAATCTATAGACGTCAAGAAAAAAAATTTTTTCTACGGAAGAAAAATAGATATTCGCCTAATTAAATGCACTTGAGTAACTTGCTTGGTGGAATCGTGGGTTCGCTTAGCATAGGAATAGCATTGGGAAATAGGAATTATTTGGGAAATAATTTCATTATTAAATTTATTTTTCGTTCTTCATTTTAATTTCAATAAATAAAAAAGTTAATTTTAAGTCTGTATATGAATTTGTTTCATGTATACAATGAAAATAAAAACATTTAAGACATGTTTGCTTATCTATGAAAACTTACAAATTGACCCGTTTCTTAGATATTATTAAATAAAAAGTTAATTTTTGATGTAACATATCTTTTATGAAAGCATATTCAGAATTTTTGCATGTTTATAAAGAAAATGAAAGCTTTTACTCGTGATGTTTAATTGTATAACTAAAAAAAATTGTCAGTTTCTTATGCTCATTACATTAAATGAAAAGTTATCTTTTAACCCCTCACATCATTAAAGAAACTGATCAAGATTGTTATTGGCGTACCATGAAAATAAAAGCATTTTAAACTTACATTTTGCTTATTTTCAAAATTGAAATAAAGCCACTTTCTTCGATTAATTAAGCAAAGTTCTTAATGAAAATTAAAAACTTTAACGTTTACCTGGTGGATTAATAAAATCTGCAAAACACTTTTCATTAGTCTCATGCAGAAATAATTAAGTTTATTTTTTAATTTTTTTACTTTTATCTTGTGTGCTAGTTTAATAACTCCTTAATCAACTAGATTTTTTAAATATTTATTTCAAGTTCCTATTAACAATCGCTATTATTTGTATCAACAACCCGCAGAATTGTATCAACCACGAGGAATTGAATAACTTTATATGTTTTGAGGCTGAAAAATAAAACGCTGCTTAGTTGAGCATAAGAAATATCTTGTAACAGGACAAATATGTTGAAAAAAATCCTTAAGCACCATTCTCCTAGTTGTAAAAAAAATGTAGACGCTTGAAGAATGCTAAGAAATGTCCAAGACTAACTTGTGCTCATTTGCAAGTGGAGATTGGCACTTAAGGATATCTTCAACATCATTGCCCTGTTATAAGAAATTTCTCTGTGCTCAGCTAAATAATGTTATATTTTTAATCCCCAAAACATAAAATTATTAAAATGATTATTAATTCAAAATAAAATTTATTCGGCTTGGAAATAAGCATTTTAACAGAGTAGAATTTCCAAGGAGGCCTGGAAAATTGTGTAGGTGTGCACACCCACGCACGTGGGAGGGGCCGACTCGACGACCCAAGTTACCACCACCCAAGTTTCTTGAAAATTTTAATCTTTGGCCTTTTATGAATTCAAAATAAATAGTAATTCGTTTTCCATGGAGTTTAAAACGAAATGTAAATTAATTATAATCAACTGTCGGTTTTCTATGAATTTTGTTTTTTGTTACATTACTTTGTTGTTATTTTTGTTCCTTCTTAATTTTTGTCAACATCATTTACTTCAATGTAATTTTATCATTAAAATATACAGTGTATCTATATGTATATCTTTAAGTGTATATAATATAGCTAAAAGTTGCATTCTAATGGCTTTTGTCACTTATTTTGCGTATCACGTTTTCAAAAAAAACAAATTCAAGTAAGTCAAATTAATTCTGTTGTTGAAATTAGATAAGTTTGAAGTGAAATTACTATATTGCGGAAAATATATTAAAGTAATTAATACACTTGCAAAGTCTAAATGATTTAGGTGTATGCTGTAAACTTAACAGCCAGTCAGCTGATTGCCAAGCAAGTTACTCAAGTGCATTTAATTAGGCGAATATTTATTTTTCCTCCGTAGAAAAAATTATTTTCTTGACGCCGATAGATTACATGTCATTCATTTCAAGCTTCCATGTGATCTTGGCGGTTTCCGTTAATTACAGACCGAGAAATAATTAAAAATCTAGAAAAAGTCGTAGTATTCTCCATAGAAATGCAGGTTAAACAGCAGGCAGATTCCACCCATCCGTTATGAGCGCTGCTTCAAGGTCACTACCATCGAAATGCTGAGCTGTCCATTCTATGGTTTTACGATGTCTGTCAATGCGTTAACATTAAGTTTTAAGTTGCAAAAAAGTGACAAAAAGCTCATGAAATGTTAAAATTAGTGTATGGCGATAATGTAGTGACTAAAGACTGTTTACAAATGGTATGAGCAATTTAAAAGTGGAAATGAGTCGGTTGAAGACGAGCAACAGTCCGGACTTCCTTCGACCTCAAAAACGGACAAAGACGTGCACAGGCAATTGATTCAAGAGCTTTTCGAAGAACTGAACATCTCGTACAGGTGCGTGCAAAGCATTTTAACCGATAATTTGCAAATTAGATGAGTGAGTGTGAAATTTGTTCCCAGACTTTTGACTGACGAGTTGCTGATCTGCGAGTTCTTGGCCGAAAAAAAAAAAAAAAAAAAAGCTTTCCACATCTGCCTTACTCTCCAGATTTAGCAGCCATGCAACTTCTGGCTCTTCCCAGAAATAAAAACCGTGGTAAAAGGAAAATATTTTAACACCATTCTCGACATTGAGAAAGCCACAACAAATGCTTCGAATCATGGAATCAACGTTGGGATAAGTGCATTGCTAGCCAAGGAGAGTACTTTGAAGGAGTTTAATTCAAATTTGATGTAAGCTTATTACTTTGTTTGTAATAAAATTATTAACCGTATTTTCTGATCACATCTCATAAATAGGGAAGCAGGTTGTTTACCACGACGGTAGAGGTGATTTATTTGAGAACCAGAAAATTTGAGAAAATAATGATTTGAAAAAATTTTATCTGGGGGATTTTTCATAGAGTATAAATGTTTTTGCAGTGTATTTAAAGAGTTTTTAATGTCCGACAATGTTATTATGGCTTCCTCTTGAGCTTCTTTGTCGTCATTATCATCAGTCTCGGCTTCGACGGCACCATCTTTGATTAAATCACAGACAAATAATAGACAAAGTTACCACTACCAACAAACTCAGAAAATTTACTATTGAATTTCAACCTACTTTTTAAGTTTTCCCATGCTTCGAATTCTTCAAAATCAGTATCACTAATGTCTGCTTGACTTTCGCAATCAACTGACTCAACCAAACTACTTTCAACATTTTCTCATATCGAAACTGTCTCATAACACAGCGTAAACACATGCTTAAGTAATGGAAGCAAAATGATTCGTTTGCTACATGACCAATTAGAGATAGATATCATTTGCTTAACGAAAAAGCTTAAAATGATTGGTTTAATTAATGAAAATTTTACTATTAATCTCTTTGCTCAGCATTCCTGGGAAAGTGTACGCTAAGTGTCTGGAGAAGAGAAGTCGGGAAATAGTCGACTCCAAACTGTCAGGGGAGCAGTGTGGTTTCCGACCTGGCCGAAGCACGACGGATCACATCTTTGCTCTAAGGCAAATCTTTGAGAAATCCTGGGAGTATGCAAAAGAGGTCTACACTTGCTTTGTGGACCTCGAAAAAGCATATGACAGGGTTCCTCGGGAGAAGCTCTGGCAAGTGTTGCAAGAGTATGGAGTGGATGGGCAATTACTGGTTGCTATCATGTCTCTGTACGAAAGCTCTGAGATGTGTGTCCGGATAAATGGCATTAAGTCAAGACCGTTCACCGTGGGTGTTGGACTCCGCCAAGGGTGCGTACTGTCGCCCATCTTGTTCATTATCTTTATGGACTGGATAGACAGGGGCAGCCGAGGCGATGAGCGTGTTTGTGTGGGCGACTGCCTGGTGGAGAGGTTGCTCTTTGCTGACGACCTTGTCCTCCTTGGGTCTTCTCGCACGAACCTTCAGCATGCACTAGACCGGCTTGCAGCCAAATGTGAAGAAGCTGGGATGAAGATCAGTGTGGCTAAAACCGAGGTTCTGGTCCTTTCAAGACAGCCTGCTCAGTGCGCTCTCCATGTTAGTGGAGCCTCATTGAGACAGGTGGAGAAATTCAAGTATCTCGGGATTGCATTCACGAGTGATGGACGGCAGGAGAAAGAATTGGATGCTCGGATCGGTGCAGCAAGCTGTGTCAGACGTGAACTGTGGCGATCCGTGGTAACGAAACGCGAGCTGAGTAACAAAGCTAAGCTCTCCGTCTTCAAATCCATCTTTGTCCCCATTCTCACCTATGGTCATGAGGCTTGGGTAATGACCGAAAGAGTGCGATCGCGGGTACAAGCGGCCGAAATGAGATTTCTGAGAGGTGTTGCAGGTGTTACCCTACTAGATAGAGTGTACAGCAATACAATAAGGGAATCTTTAGGTGTTGAGCCGCTACTTCTCCGCATTGAGAGGTCTCAGTTGCGCTGGTATGGCCACGTGATTCGGATGCCGCAAACTAGTCTTCCTAGGCAGTTGTTATTTTCCAAGCCGGTGGGTAAGAGACCAAGGGGTCGGCCTAGAACCAGGTGGCTAGACTACCTGGAGAATCTGGGTTCGAGTCGCTTGGATATTACCAGGGAGGACATGCGCCTGATGGCGGAAGATCGCGATCGCTGGAGATCCTCCATAGGGCTGCTGCCCCCGCGACCCTAACGGATAAGCGGGTTTGAAAAGTAAGTAAGTAAGTAAGTATTACTGTTGATAGCTTTGTAAAAACCGTATTTTGTTTTAAAAATACCTCGTAAAAATGACAATTTATTACAAGAAAAGTATGAAATTTGTGCCGGGATTTCAGAATTACTTCGTAAAATCCAGAATTTTGTAAAAACAAGAATTCACTGTATTTACTTTTTATCCAATAACAATGCGAAGACCAACAAGAGAGGTTTCAATAACAGAATGAAATGCCCTCTTAGAAAAACAAACATCTAAGTTGTTGTTTTTTTTTTAATTTATTAATTTATTTTTTAATAGTAGACTTTTCAATTCCAAAAGCATTCATCTCAAGCATTTGTTTCCCTATTTACATATCTAAAATTACATAAATGCATTTACCTGCCAACAAGATCGGTTGTGGAAATTCCAGCTGTTCTTGGCACTTCCCTATAAATTGAAAAATCAGAAACAGCTTTCTTAAATCTATTTTGCCTTACATTCATTAAATTTTTATAATAAAAACAATAGAAGGAGTAAACATTTATTATAGATTTGCTTTGAAGTGCACATTTACTTCCATAAATGACATGTCAACAGCCAAGCTGTCTTCAGCAGCATGTATCTTGTTCCTAAATACAAGGAATGTCTGGAAAGTAAGGTTACAACCCCTATAGGCAAACGAGTAACGTTTTAGTGTGTAAGTTGGCTATACTGGCTTTAAGTCTTAGCTTTCCACTTTCCGCTAGCACCTGTTCCTCATTGTTATGAGAGTCTAGTTTGAGTAACACATGTTTACAATGGCAGTACCCCATTTATGGAAACATTATGAGTCAACATTTCATAAAGAGGTGGGGTCATGAATTCTCTGGGGGCAGGACCGATGTTCGTAACTTCTGGACTTGTTTCTTAACCTGAGAAAACATCTCACTGTACAACGATTCCACAAAGTTGAAGATATCAAGCACAAGTTTAAAATAAGCTCCAGTAGCAGGTCCCAGAAATCTACGACAGAAGCTAGTACTTAGATTTAACAAGTGTTTCGACAATGGTGGCAATTACATCAGAAAAAAATAAAAAATAAAAAAACCTTGTATCAAAAAAAGAAGTTGTAGTGGCCATTTTGTCAAATAAACATTTTTTGTAATCTTACTTTCCGGACAAGCCTTATACATATTGTAATGTCGGAAACACTATGCAGAGATCATAGATTAAAATGCAACTTATGATAAAACTAATTTCCTAGGCAAAATTTATCTCTTCCACTACTAATAGGCTATCTTGATTCTACGTTTAACTTAAAAACTATGAGAAAGGGACTAGACTCAAAATAAGCACTCTCATATCATCCTGGACCAACTCTCCTAAAATGGGAGTGGGGGTTGTGGTGAGAGTGGTTGAATCCTTACAAAGGTTGAGTCAAAAGTAGTGGCCGATCACTGCACAAACTTTTAAATGGGCACCAGACAGGAACCACTCATTGCTAATCTTCAAAGTAGAGTCCATCATGCTCGATGGCCTTCATCCAACGATCAGCTAGATGGCGGATGCCCTCGCGAAACCACCCCTCCAGTTTCTGGGCGAAAAAGTCAAACACGGCGTCTTAAACCTCACTGACATTGGCGAAGCACCTTCCACGCAGGAAGTGCACCATGGACCGGAAGAGATGGTAGTCGAAAGGTGCCAGGTCGGATCTGTATGCTGGATGTGGCAGAACCTCGATATTTTCCAGCAGTTGACGACACACCTTCACCTGTTGTTGTGCTTGCGCGGGCGTCAGCTCGTGGGGCACAACTCGGCAGCTCCTGTTGACCTTTCCCATGGCGTGCAGATGTCGAACCACACTCGATTGTGATGTCCCGATGTCCGCCGATAATCCACGGGTAGTGTTGCCTGGGTTGGCTTCCACTTGTTGCCGTAGGGCTGTCCGTTCATTGGTCACATCCTGACCTTCCACCCTGCAAATTTCGGTGGCTGCTGCTCGCACACTGGTCCCCTTTTTCCAATAGTGACGAAGGAGCCCGTGTATCACCAATTTTTCTGCCATAATTTTACACTGGCTGACGCAGATGGCACAATATCTATGGCATTCAAATTCGTACTGATGTTTCTTCCCACTCTTTTCTTTTAATAAACTGCGATAAACCCTTGTGGTAAATGGTCTTTGCCCAGAATTCATTAAACTAACCACCCCCCTCCTGAGTCAGCCACTACCTTTGACTCAACCTCTGTATTATCATGGAAACTAAGGTTCTCCGAGAAACTTTTAGACTTTCTTTTTAAAAGACACAACTGGTCTGGGGTACATTTTAATGACACAAAATTCTCACAGGAGATTTAGTAATGAATCCTGGGGCTTATTAAGGTTTATATTTTCGTCTTCGAGTTACGACATTAGAAAGGTTCGAAAGCAATTATGCCTCTTAATATAAACCTTCTCGGATTAATTTTCTTTTTTCTGATGAACTTAAGTTTCAAAACACTAGATTTCTTAAGTATTGCTCTATCGACACATAGTTCCAATTCTGAATAGGTCACGTGAGGTGAACGTTAAGGAAGTCTCTTAACGGGGCAAAATAGGGAGTCGCGTGCAGGGAAATTACGCATTTGTTCGTATTGCATTCATTCAGGAAAGAAAGGGAATGTCAGTAAAGGAGGGAACACGTTTCCCCCCCTGCCTACCCACCCTTTCCTGTCGTACATGCTCTCCAGGGTTTGAGCAAACTAGCAGATGAATGTCCTATTGGCGGGCAACTAACTATAAGGATATTCTCCTACCTTATCTCCAAACACTAGGAGATTTGGTTCCTGGTCGATCCGGGACTTCTGTATCTTGCATTGTGGAGTCAGTCATCATTAGGGTTAACCATCTGTGTTCGAATCCACACCCCTGGAAGATCTGGAGAAGAAATAAGTTCTGAAGATTCCTCTGACATCGGCACGTTTTGCTGGGGGTCATCTAGCAATCGGGTCATCAAGGACTAAGCCTTTTTTCATCGAAATAGTAGAAACGTCCGAATGAGATTTTTCGTTCCATCTCGATGATGGAAACGCGCTCTATCCTGAGGCTGACTGCTCCCGTAGACTAACTACCTAGTCACTGTCCAGTTTGAAATATTTCATTTATTATTTTTTTTTTTTTTAATGGCCAAAGGAAAACTGATAAGGGGGTAGAAAACCATTACAATATGTATACGATAGGGCCTCTCATTCAAATGTACCCACACCGTCACTTAAAAGGTGAAGACAGCTTAGCTAATGAAATGTACACTACGGAAAATAAAAATTAATGTATTTTTAAAATAAAAGTTGGTCCCAAAAGGATTTCACAACTTAGTTAGTATATAATGCAAACAGTGAAGCTCAACAAAAAATCCAGAGGGGGTCAGATCTGGTAACTGATAACTGAAGTGGCCAGGCTATCAGCCAATCTGCCGATAGATAACATGCATCAAAGCAAACTCAGACTTCTATGAGACAGATAAGTGGTTAGAATACTTAATGGTACTCCCCTGGAAAAAGAAGAAGCCACTTTATCTTTGCGAAAGTCATCAAAAATGATAACAAAACCTGATTTGTTTTAATAAATACATGACCCATCAACCAATTATTTACACCATCAGAGTAAATTTCTAAATGCACATACTTAATATAATTATAAAATCCTTTGTTGGGACATGCTGTAATTTTTTTTCCATGTTCAACCTACTTTTGAACTAATTGTTAAAGTAATTAGATATCAGTCGTTGCAAATCAAATGTCGGATTTCGAGGTGGTTTCCACACTTCAGCACGGTTTCCACGTTTATTAGCAAGAACCCATAACAAAGTGGTACATTCCCAGAGATAAACCTATCAGCGACCAGCTGCCTAAAATTTGCATGTCTGCGATGATATTTAATAGCATTTGAACCCAAACGAAGATAGTCATGAATTCATATGAATTACGTGTGATAATGCATTCATTACAAGTTCAGGTTGAATCACACTGCATCCAATGCCTCTCAAGACATCAATAAGGTATTCGGTGTAGGCACCATAAACGTACACATTGTCCAACATTGGTTTCGAAAATTCCAGGCGGCAGTGACAGACCTGGCAAATGAGGCACGCGGCAGACCGCCCAACATGTTGAATGACGTTGATCTGAAGCGATCTGTGGAAGAGGACCCGTCAAAAACTGTTCGGGACCTTTCAGGGGATCATGCTGTATCAGCGTCGACTGTCAGCAGACACCTTAGGACCATCGGCAAGGTGAAAAAGCAGGACAAATGGGTCCCACATGAACTTACGGAAAACCAAAAAGAGCATCGGTTGGAGCATCGGTACGGAATTGCTTTTGCGGGGATTGAAGAAGCGGGAATTCTTGATCGCATTGTCACCTACGACGAGAAGTGGCTCCTATACAACAATAGGAAACGGTCAGCACAGTGGCTAGATGCTGATGAACCCCCGCGGCAGTTCCCTAAACCCCGTTGCACCCCAGGAAACTCATGGTTACAGTTTGGTGGTACCTCTCCGGACAATTCCCCTACTGACTACCATCTTTTCCAGAGCCTGGACAATTTTCTTCGGAGGAAAACATTCCTAACTCAAGCCGACGTCGAAAACACATTCCAGGAGTTTATTGAATCCCGTGACCATGGATTCTATCGGAGAGGGCTCGAGAAGCTGCCAAATCGTTGGCAACAATGTTTGGATTGCAATGGGGGTTATTTCGCATAGCACGTGTGAAGGTGTCCTTTTCAGAAGGCCATTAAAGATAACCTCTGCAATCCGACATTTGATATGCAACGACCTGATACATATTTCTTATATCTACCTCTGGACATGCACCTAATGTAATAAGATCACAATCGAGACACTTTAATCTGCAGACCCCATATGATTTACAACGGGTGGCCAAAAACTCTTTCCAACATTACAAATTTTTATTACAAAGAGAACCCCGAATTTTTGCAATAGATAGAAAACATGAAAATGGTATCAGGAGAAAGGGAAATGTTTTATGGTACCATGAAGCGAAGTCACCAATCACTGTAAGTAATCCCTCGTAATCTGTGAGGGTTTGGTTCCCTAAAACTCTTACGTACACTGAATTCGTGGATAACGGGGCCAAACCCGTATGAGAAAACCGGGATTAGGAGTTGTCAACTTGCCAGTTGACTCAAAATTAACAGCAATTGTAATTTATTTTTATCGCAATGCCCTCTTCGTTTTTCTTTATTGTGTGAATAGTCAATTTGGTTACTCTAAATATTCAGGTGAAAGAAAGTTCATCTTTCCCTCAAGCCTGTTTCACAATTACATTTTGTGGGCGGAAACCAGGTGGATGCAGAGCCCGCAATGCAAGATAAAGATCTTCACAATTAACAGAATTTGCCCGCATATTCTCCGCAACTGCTTTGCGGGCGGAATTTTCAATTCAAGCCTTTTCTGAAGTTTAACAGATCCACACCTGCTTCAATCAATCAGAAAACGTCAGGTTTCGGCACATCTTTGTTGCCATTTTGGGCGAACACACAGTCGATGTGAAATTGGCATTTGGGAATATGATTTTAAAAATATTGCTGTCAGAAACAGCCTTCGCCAATGAATACGATGAAGGCCACTGCGAGGGGCCTTTTTGTATGATGTCGATCTCATTTGGGAGGGAACCAATCCGAAGACAATTAACCTCTTCACGACAATTGAGCGATACCCTCCGTCCAATACCATGACGAACATGCGTTCGTCATTTTCAGTTATTATATGTATTAACTAAATGAAAACGTGGTTTTTAAGGAATGAAATAGTAAACTCATCTGGGACAGTTTATTCTTTTATGAGTCCATTTTCCTGTCGATAGATGGAACCATAGCGTTTATTTCCTAATTGCTTATTTCAACACCATATACATCGTATTTGCACCATTTTTACATTGTTTTTGCACGACCTGTAATTTCTAACACAAGGAATATAAATTTTCTTACAAAATTGTACATGACGAACGCACGTTCGTCACTGGTTTGTCAGATAGTACCTAAAATCTGGTCGTGAGAGGTATCCTTCAAAATTTAGGCTGGTCGTGAAGAGGTTAATGCGGCCACGGATTTAATTGAGAAATGGAAACGGAAAGTTGCTAAATCGTCCGCTTCGCGAGCGGAAGCACTAGTATATGCTTCCTTGGTGGATCCGCTGGGGATTATGCAGGGGATTTAATTGTGAAACAGGCTTTAGTCAACATGTCTAGAATTTTCAACTTATTTTCAGGTGACGAAACCTTTCTTGCTTGTTTCGCACAAAGTGGATTATCACTATTTTTCTTTTTCAAAGCCATAATAAGCACTGCCAATGATGAGTGTTTGCAAACAAAAGGTTCGTAAAAGGCCACTAATACTTGAATTGAATACATTTTCTCTAAACAGAAGGGAATTCCCTAAAAGACATGAAGTGAAAAGGAGAACCCTGATTAAAATAAATCGGGACTAACCACAGATATGCGAATGTCCCATCGTATATTAAGGGGGAGCTATGCAAAAAATTTGACACAGATACATGAAACTGCGAACAGTGGGGCCATGGATGACCACCAAATCACAAAAGCATCGTTGAGTGTTACACTAGATTTAAGAAGACTAGGGTGTAGGCTCCCTTCTGCAAACAGGGTGATGAATTGTCAGTGAAGAGACTGTTCAGAAATGTTTCAACGAAGTCCTTCCAAGTCTATACATGTCGTACATCTCGTGAACTCGGAACTCACTGGTACATTGTGGATAATTTGATGTAAGTGACTTTGCAAAATGTTGCAAAAAACATGGTGCCAAATTGAATATTGCTTAAGACGTTCTGCCGGCAACAAAGGATACACATGTAGAAGTGTGCTGGGTATAAAATTGGCCGATTTCATAGCTCGCCCAAATCACGTGATTGGCAGCAATATGGCTATCACTGGTGGGAAAACAAACAGCCTGTAACAGATATTCTATAGAGCAATCAGAAAGTATCAATTTTATAATAGTTTTCTAAAAACACGTGCACAGTTATTTCAACATGTTTACTTTCAAATTGTCTTTTTGCCTTAAGGATAGGCATACAAGTTGAAATGCAATTTTTTTATTACTTAAATGAAAGGTAAACTCTCCAGGTATCATTTGGCAATGACAAAAAACTTGGCTTAAAATTAAATTATGTAACTTTGGAAATGCATTCTTTAGGGGTGGTTCACATTCAGTGGCTTCGAGATGAAATTGTCCTATCTGGCACATTCGACGTGATTTTGGTTGCTGGAACTGTTTTACATTCAGCGAATTTGCAGCGGAAAGCGGCTTACAGGTGACAATAGCGTGGGTTTTGGAGTTCCAACAGAGTTGGAATTTTCAGAAGTCAATCAGCTACGAGTGAGCATCTCTCCAGTCCCAGAATCCTTAGCAACTGTTTCTAACCAACTTCCACCAGTCAAGTCAGCCATATTGAAATTCGCCAATAGCAGTTTTCTGTGCAGGTGTGCCTCGTTTTCTGTCGTTTTTTCCTAAGGAAAAAAATGTAATACGTAACGTGCACGCGATGCCAAGAAAGTCATGTTATAACAATATATATACACGATGTCTAGAAAGCAACAGAGACTGAATGAAAGAACAACTCATCCAACATCCAATCAGAACGGAATTCACTTGGCAGGCTGAAAGGAAGGAAGGAAATTCGCCCATTTCCACTGAATGTGAAACGCCTCTGCAATTTAACACATGCTGCTTTGTGACGTCTAGATGCCTGGAATCGGAAAAGCGCTTCATGCTGCATTTTGTTTTTCATAAGTCACACAAAAAAAAAAATTGCAATTTATAGAGCGAATGCTATCTTTAATTATCAGCTGAATTTTCAACACAATTAAGACAAAATACTAGATCTAATCCGGCCGTATAACTGGAGTAACTTTCTTCTATTTCAAGTTTTATATAGAGATACTTGAATTTCACATAATTCATGAGGGTTTTCATTTTTCTTTTGTGAATGCCAATATCTTGCGAACAAGTGAAAATTTGCCTTGTTCATATTATTGATCCATACGTCGTTTATATAGAAACTGCATTCCCATATTCACATGCTATCAGATTGTGATATTACCCGAAAGCTATAGTTAGATTATAGCCTGCCAAACCTATCATGTGACTTTGTCCTCGATCCCGATTCCATTTATAAAAAATAAAAAGCATGCAAGATTGGAAACAAGCTACGAAGTTGGTTTTCTCCACATCTACTAACATGCCATGCAATTTTGTTTTCCCACCAACGAATCAAGGAGCGTGCCAATGAAATCGGTCAATTGACCAGACTTTTTGACCACCCTGTATTTATTGACAACATTGAGTTTCTTAACCCTTTGACTTGTGAATTTTATTCACACGAGTGCATCCCAGATGTACTAATATTTAATGTTATACATTAATAAAAATATATATTATTATAAAATTTAACATCAATATTTTCATTTTATAATTATTTAAAATAAAAATCATCAATTTTCTAATGGAATAAATTCTACAAATTTAAAGGCACTTTAGCAAAACAAGTACAGCCAAACCCCTTATTACGAACTCTGTTAGTACTAATGTTTCCCTGGTCACATCCCCATGAACACTTATTTCTACAGGGTGTCTCATATGGTCTGTCACCACTGCTGTAGGAGGTCTCGGGCTAATGTACAACGTGCATCTAACTTTCTGAAATGGAATCATCTACTACGCCATTTGTAATATTTACGTGCAATAAACGTTTCCAGTAATCTCTGTCTTGTGCCCTTTTATTTTCTTTTACCTCTGCTACCACTTTCCCATGATGTTTCCTGTCATGGGTTCCTAAGCAATTCTCAATCTGTTTGATGTTCTCTACCTCCCCTTAAAGTTTGTACAAATGCTTACATTAAAATTTGCACTTACCGCATTGTGACAAATGGAGCGTGTTTAATTTTTCCGCCGCCAAGTTTTGCCAGTGCACTTTCCAAAGGTAGAGTCGGCAGAATTCTGGCTTTTAGTGACAATTCGCCATTGAATCGTGGGAATAAGTTTAATTGAAATAAATTCTTTATTATATTTGTATAGTAACTAATCTTATAAACCAAAATAAAGAAATTAAAAGTAAAAAAATTAAATAAAAATTTCATTTGAAGATGAAATCTTTTTATCTAAGATGTAATAGGTATTTTTACAAAGTCATCTTTTATCATATTTAATGTTTCTAGAAACTACCAGGCCTGAACATGACGTAAGTGATGTATAGTTGAAGCACAAAACTTGTGACGTTGAACTTGCTTCTGTAATAGCACCACCAGAATGACGTAAGAATGTTTTATCTTTTCCATTTTCATGACTGTATTTCTAGGAGGCCGTGCTTGTTATCTCGATGGCCTCGAAACAGATTTAGTTACGAGCACAATGGAGATATGAGGCGTTGAGCGCAATAGTGGCCCAACCAACAATAATGTTGAAAAAGAGTAACATGTGGAAATAACTTGCTGATAGATTGCTGATAGATTGCTTTTTACAGTGCCATTGTGGCCCATCCATAGTTTGGTGTGCGTACCAACAGAGGTCGCTAAATTCCATTTTGCATACATAATAGGGAAGAATTCTGTGGATTTTCTCAGAACATATTTTTTTCGGCTTGGGCCACTTTTGCGCTCAACGCCTCATATAATCGTGGTTACGAGAATAAAAAAATTGAAATTTAAGGAGGGGAATTTAAAAAACATTGTCATTCAACCAATAATCAAGCATGAATAATTGATATAAAATTTATACTTCACTTTTATTTTCTTTATTTTGGTTTATAAGAGTAGTTATTGGGCAAAATCCATGGTTTCGGTTGTGACAGTCACACACCTTTAGGAGTCAATAATTATGGAGTGAAGCTAATCACACAAAACTTCTCTTTAACCAAAAATGTAAGGCTTTTTAATACTGCTATTATATGAGATAAGTTCATTATTACAATCTACCAGTTTTCTGAAAAAATAGTAAAAAGTGTCGTTTTGGTTGCGACACAAAAAGGACTAGAATTTTTGACTTAATAAAAGAAATTGTTATTCTCTGTTCTATTAATTCAAATAGAATGATGCTTTTTTGCCACATATAAAGGCAATGTTACTGAGAATAAACATGGGTAAAATTCTAAATTTCTGGTAGAGCATTAGCAGTAAATAAATCACGAAGTTTTTGTTTCGGTTGTGACCTGTGTTATCTAAAACAAAATTTGTATGTGGATTGTTTAAAAAGACAATGAATGATAGGTAAAACGCACATTAATTTTGGAACAATATAATAGAAAATGGTTGCAAACAGCATTACATGAACAGGTAACTTGATTATTGAAAATTCATGTGACCATGAGCATTAAGGACAGTTGGAACTGAAAAATTATGGACAACAATGGTTCCCATGACATCTCTTCAGTGGACTACATCCATATTTTCCTGCATTGTTTCAGGTATTCTGCCTGACAAAGCCTGGATGCATCATCAGAAATGTTTCGGACACATGCTCTGAAAGCCTTTCTTTCTATGATGATTTCAATAAAATCACCACTTGAATAGGTTGAACAGGTGATTGGACACTCTTTTCTTCCCTTGTAGGCCTGCTTCCATTCATGGAGATTTCTTTAGGCTCACTTTTTGAAGTTTTAGCCACAAGCAGGACACCCTGGTCCAAAGCTTCAGCTTGATGAACACTGTGTCTGAGGAATTTGTTTAATGTCAGTCCAGCGTTCCTGTAGAAAAGCAGCTTGACTATTGACTTCCTCTTTAGGTACATAAATTACCTTAACTTTTTCCACTAACTTCATTGCACGGATGAAGAATTTGAAAGCATTTTGAACCATAGCCTTTCTGGATAGAACAGCCCTTACTACAGCACGTTTGATGGTGCTCCACAGCACCTTGCCATAGGATGTGACAAAAATCTCCAGGTTGCATCTGCATTGAAACCTTCGAAAAATCGATAAATTCCAACGGTTGAACTGGGCTGCTGACCCATCTGAGAAAATGTGGAACTTCTTAATTTCTTTTCTCAGTTTTGAATTTCTTTCACAATTTTGCTTGATGAATACATACACAGCTAACTTCCCATGTTGAAGTTTATCAGATACAATGACAAAAGACCAAGAAGATAGTGCAGGAAAACCAATGTCAGAAAACCAAGCAACTGCTGTGAAGATAGTGATCTGTTCATTGATCCAGTGAGCAGCCTTGGATTTCATCCTTGTCAAACACAGCAAAATAAAATATGTTGTTCCAGTACATTTATATAATGACAAGAATAGGCCTAATATTAGTTTAATGCTAGCTAACTTTGTTGGGAATCCTAGCTATGCTAGCAACCTAATTATGCTGGGAATCCCAAGCACAGTTAATTTTGGTGGTAACACTTAATAAAAACATAATACTTTGTTCATAGAGATATTTCATTGAAAGCTGCAAGGAAATTTCAGATGCAACTGAAACTTTAAAAAAAAAACTGAAATTAACCTAAACAACTGTCACAACCGAAACACACATTGTCACAACCAAAACTGACATTGTCACAACCGTAACACCAACAGCTACCATAAATACCCACCATCAATGTCACAAAATTCATGGTAGGTTTCTTTTATAAAACCAAAAGTGAATCCAAGAATTCACTTACTTTGATTAACTATTACAGTTACCAAATAACTTTTTTGCAGTTTTTCGTTTCGGTTGTGACATTTTGATTTCATAAACATGTAAAGCTCATTTTAAATTCAAAAATATAAAAAAAATTAAAATTTACAATTCTCGCCTATAGAGTAATACCATGTAGTCAACCTACACAGTGGCAGCCATTTTAGGTGTCATAGATGAAGCTGTGCAGTGTTGTCAATGTTGCCACCTTTTGAAATTTTTTTTTCAGTTGTCATGGTTGCCATGTTTTATGAGATGTCACATGCTGTATGTTGATGTTTATTGAAGATTAAGTTTATTTTAAAGTTCAACATTATTTTAGCTATCAAATGAGACATATACTAACAGAATATCTCTAACTTTGAAAATTGAGCTTCAGGACCCAAATCTCATGGATTGACCCTATTATACAAATATAATAAGGAATTATTTCAATTACACTTATTCCCATGATTCAGCAGCGAGTTGTCACTAAAAGCTGGAATTCTGCTGACTGCTTTTGGAAGGTGGGTAAATCCAAAATCTTGCACACCGGCGAAACCTGGCAGCGGAAAATTAAACACGCTCCATTTGTCACAATGCGCTAAGTGCAAATTTTAATGAAAACAGCTGTACCTCTCTTTACGAGACACCCTCTATATAAAATCAGGCGTTTAATAAGATTTTTTTTATCAAATCCCGGATAATACAAAGAAAATTATAAAATTTCATTCCAAGAAAGTGAAATTATTTGAGATTTTTTTTTTTTTTTTTTCCCCTAAATAACAAAGCACATGTTATTGATTCTCAGTGAAAATAAATAATGAAGTACATGTTATTTGATGTTCGCAATATTCAAACTCTATCCACTACTCTTTCTTTCACTGTTGTTAGAATTTACATTTCATTTCTGACATAACTACATCGGAGACAATTGTACAAAACATGGAAAAATGTAATCGGACACATGCTTGGTTTAGATGTTTCGCTGTATTTTTGTTAAATTAATACACTGTGGGACCATGTTTTACTTAACGACTGCAACTATCTTTCGTGGCATGTTTTCTACTAAATTCTGGAAAACTGCTTGCAGAATTCTTTACCACTTCTCATTTCCAAAACCGGCAGCGAAGAGGATCTATTTTACAAAATTCTAATTTAATGCTCTAATTTCCAAAGGGTTTCTTTCTGGTTAAGGTCCGTGCTTTGGGCTGCCAATGCAAAGTTCGATTTCAACCCGGCCAAACCATTGTTACAATTGCTGCAGTGTGGAACGGAGTGTTGTCCTGCTGGAAATGACACTGGTCTCTACCAAAGAATTGTCCAGAATATCAAGGTAGTTCGTAGACTTCATGTTTTCAATCAATATAAGCAATAGCTCAAATCCATTACAAACCCTTCTCCAAACGTCACTGTCAGGATGATACAGTCTAGATGGAATCGTTCTCCAGGTAATCGCCACACAGGATTTATTCAATTTCCAAAGTGTAAATCACGATTTGTCAGTCCACAAAACAGCCTTCCACTGTTCTAGACTCCAGGAATGGTGAGCTAAACGTCAATTCAAACGTCTTTACTATTTGAATATCAGGCTTATGTGCAGCTGCTCTACCATGAAAACCTAATGAATTCAGCTCATTTCGGATAGTTTTAGTGCAAAACTAATTCTAGTGGCATTTTCAATTTTAGATGTTAGATTAACGGCAGAGGGCTGGCATGGTTTTCCGACCATCCATCTCAAGGTTTGCCAAGCCCAATCCATCAGTTTACAAGGTCTACCATTTTGTGCCAGTAATCACCCATCGTCGAATCACTTCAGCTACTGTCGATTTTAGAATCTCTAGACTACTCGCAATTTCTTGAATTGAAACATTGCTGCTAAGGTACCCAATCACCGTACCTCGTTGAAACTGTCAGCTCACTTCTGCATGGCATTGCATTATAGCTTTGTAATAGGGAGGCACATCTTATATATCGGAGCATACAACATTATGTGCATGCATCTAATTTGAATTGCAAACAAAATTTGCATGTTTCGCAAGATGTCCAAATACTTTTTCCATATAGTGTATGTTTTGTATGGCAATGACATTCCACCAGATCTTTTCAATTTGCATGGTTCTATGAACAGCGCTACTGCAAAAAATTATATTCATTCATGTAAGCAAACAACAATAACCCAGTATTTTTTTTTTAAATAAACGAATGACTATAAATATTCTCAATTCGTAATAATGGGTTTCGACTGTATATAACTATTTCTAAAATAAAAAAAGAGGGGAAACACATGCAACAGAGGAAAGGAAGATTAACAAAAAATCTAATCGTTTATTAAAAATAATTTATTGCAATATATAAACTATGCAAGCCAAAGAACAAAACTTGCTTTGCATATTTAAGAAAGGTTGCACATTCATACAGTCAATGCCTGAAATGGGATAAACAAGGCATGAGGACAGAAAGAATACAGTTACACCTCGGACATTCGCGAGGTTAGGTTCCAGAACCTGTCGCGAATGTTTGGGAGGATCACTAAAAAATGGTAATGTACGAGGTCTGTTCAAAAAGTTCCAGGCCAAATTGAATTGTGCGGTGAGTTGCAGTGCTAATGAATTCCAGTAGAGGGCATTCGAAACTTTTATATCTCCTGGATAACACGTTTTCGGTTTGTGGATATCTGTTTTAGTTTCCAGTTACAATAGGTTTGCCGTAAGGTGTCTTTTCACTTGTGGCAATTTTCAACAATGAACCACCTCAATGAACAGCATTGCTGCATGAACTTCTGTTTCAAAATCAGCAAAAACGCGATGGAAATGCTTCAGGTGTTGAAAACTGCTTTTGGCAATGAATGTGATGAGTGTAGTAGGTGTTTTGAGTGGTACTCCCGCTTCAAAGGTGGTCAGAACTTTGGAGGGAAAATTCGTGGTTCCTCCATCACAACAATGCCCCAGTGCATTCCGTCCTCAGGATCCGTGAGTTTTGTGCCTAAAATTCAATGTCTGTTCTTCCCAGAGAAGTTTGTATAAGGAGACCTTGTAATAGCTCAAAAATGTGTAATACTTTTTCAGATATGGATAAAGACTCTTACTTTATCCGTGCTTTCGGATTCGAAGATGTGCTATTACTGACTCAGAGGGCGCTGTGTTAGTTTCGGTTTCGTTTTTTTTCCAGTCACGTGTGTTGCAACCGTCGAATACACGGAGTTGATGAAATCAGACTTAGCCGTCATTCTTAACTCTCTCTGGATTCAAGCGGGACAACATTCAATGCACGAAAAAAATTGCTCATAAACGGATATTGACGGATACAAGCATCGAGGTAAACTTTGCACTTTCATATCATCGATGGTTGTTTCTGTCACATTCATTTACGAGCAATTCTTTTCGTGCATTGAATGTTGTCCCACGTTCGATATGAGACGCTAAATTATGCCGAAATTGCCGGGGAGAAAAAAAATATGTAGATTTATTATTGTGTATCAAGGATAAGGAAGGAAAGAAGTGAAGGGGAGACGTTTGGGTTTAGTAGTATGACATCATATAATAACAATCCGTTAATGCACGTCGACGTCACGTATGAATTGTACTTGTAGATGTGCTAAATTTGAACCAGATGGCGTGACGATCGAATGGGAAACTGAGGGTTTGAATGGTAAGCCGAATTATACACTGAATTCTCATTACATACGTTTGAATGGGAAAATGAGGAAATGCCAGGTCTCCTTACTTTAACGGTCTCTGGTTCTTCCCAATCGTCTTACTCACCTAATTTGGCCCATGCCGACTTCTTCCTGTTCCCCAAACTGAAGAGACCACTCAAAGGAAAGAAACTTGAGACGATACACGCCATAAAGGACAATTCAATGCGGGAGCTTTCAGTGATTCAAGAAAACGAATTTAAACAGTGTTTCCTGCAGTGGAAACGACGCTGGGAAAAATGTGTACAACAGAGGGGAAGAGTTCTTTGAAGGAGATGTAGAGTAAGTCGTAAATGTTCACAGTAAATTTTTAAAACATCAGTTCTGGAACTTTTTGAACAGCCCTTGTATGCTTGTTTCCATAGTTGAACCCCTAAATATAACCCCAGCCATGCTTCCAAATACTTTAATTTCATTCAAAACTTAGCTTAATACATTAGCCTTAAAAAACAAACAAGCAACAACAAATGTTTGATGCAAATATAGAATACAGTATCGCAGATGTGCGAAAAAATCGTGGATGCAAAGAAGTTCAGTCCAAGAAATTTTCACAGATCTGTGAATTCGCGAATCACGAAGCGTGAATGTCCGAGGTCCAACTGTTCTTTAACAAAAGAAAAAAAAAATGGGATGGATTAATTTTTTTTTTATTTATTAATGGAGGGAGTATCCTATCTCATCCGATCCCACTTTGAACTGTGCAAAATAATATCTAAATAAACCTCAGCCTTTTCTAATTTTAATCCGCACAATAAGAAATAAAAAAGCAAAACTAAAAGCCCAAATCAAAATACTCAACTTATTACGAAAGAACCAAAGAAAAAATGGAAAGAAAGAGAGCAAATAAAGACGTCTTAATACAATAATAATACTCCAATTAAAACCAGAAACATGATGGATGAGATCGCTTTAAATATCTCGCCATAAGAAACGATTACAGCACATTTAAAAAAAATAAATAAATAAATAAAATAATAAATGCACCTTCCACACACATTTCACAGAATGCATTCTAAACTACCTCTGATGTGAACCTACACATGAAAACAACTTGAACATGCAATGAAGTGAGCAACAATTTGAAATCTGGACCACCCTTACTTATAACGTCCAGCCTCTTTCACGAATTGATATGTATCATTGCCTTCGGCATCCATGGTAAGATCATCTGCAAGCAAGGAGACCAAAAAAAAAAGAAAAAAAAAAACGGGATTGGAGGGGAGTGTATGGAATGGGTCGGGGAAACAGAAAGAGGGAGCAAAGATGAATATAATCCGTTAATGCATGGAATGGCAAATAGTTTAACATTTTCCAATACATGACAAATTCACGAAAAAAAAAAAAAAATTAATACAGCAACAACATTTGCATTTACATAGGTCTAAGTAATTTCATTAGAGTCAAAACTTTCTCTGAAAACTAAGTGAACAGGGTGATTCATAAATCCCTCTAAGATTTCGAAGATCAATAAAGGGCATCTGGAAAGTAACTAAGTATCATACACGAAATCATTATGAAAACAGTGTGTACATACAGGTCATTCAATAGGCTCTCAACTTCCGCACATCCTAGTATTGATGGTGGCCGAGAGGGGGGGTACATGCAACAACAGCTAAGACGGCTGATTGCTTGTCTATTAGTGAGCGAGTGCAGATCGCTACACGCTATGAAGTGTGGAATTCTGTTGTTTTTGATCAGAGATGGAATGGCACAATTCATCCAGAGACAACAAAGAACTGTCGGAGGAAGCTAATGACCACAGGTTCAGTAAAGGATGCAGAAGCACCTGCTCGTCCATCCACGTCTCGGTCTGATGATAATGTGGCGATTGTGTAGGAAATTTCAACCATAGCCCATTGAAATCAACAGATCAGGGAGCTCGTAAAAGCGGACTCACAAGGTACGTGGTTTGGCAAGTGTTGCATAAAGAACTGAAGTACCGAGCATGGAAACCCTATTATAGTTTCCAGGACTGCAGAGCTCATGAATGGCCTGCAAGAAGCCCAGACCTGAAACCCTGTGACTTCTTTTTATGGGGCTGGGCAAAAGATGAGGTGTACCCGATGAAACCTTGCACACTGGTACACAGAAGGACGAATTCGGGACGTCATCACCAATGTCCCAAGCAATTTCCAACTTAATACTGGATTCCATTCCTGAGCATTTGAGGAAATTGGTCGACACCACAGGTGCCTACATTGAATTTTAAGGTACACCATCCACTTCCCATATAACACATAATATTAATTTCAATAATTTAGCGTCTTTAATAGAGCATTTACACACCTTTTTCAATACCTAGTTACTTTCCAGCCTCCTCTGCCTTTCACTGTTTCTCAATAGTACCGAATTACCATAGAGTCCATAGTGCAGAAGTTCACATTAGCCATGAATTAGTTGCAACATCCTTCATAATGATCTTCACATAAGAATTTATAAATGGAAACTGGAGATGATACTCCAATCATAAGGAAATGATATCAGAAAAAATGGAAGGAAAAATTCCACGATCTGGATTCGAACCAGGAACCACGAATATCACACTCGTTGCCTCTACCAAACGGGCCACCGTGAACAGCAAGGCGGTCACCAATCTTCTAAAGACTACCAGATAGTCAAGATGGAGGCCCAATGATTGGATGGGCACCCAACTCACAGATCAGGAATCCCTCCTGTCAGAAAAGTTGATGAGCACACATCAATGAGAGACGCTGAGGCCAACCCTGGAAACTGGAGATGATACTCCAATCATAAGGAAATGATATTATCAGAAAGCGTGATACTCATGGTTCCTGGTTTAAATCCAAGTTGTATAATTTTTCCTTCAATTTTTTTCTGATTTGGATAAGAGGGATTCCCGACCTACGAGCTGGAAACCCATCTTTGCATTGGGCCTCCATCTTGACTGGTAGTCTGTTTACCTGCTTTAAGAACACCTGGTGACAGCTTGCTGCACCATGTTCACGATGGCCCAATTGATAGAGACATTGCTGTTACTCATGGTTCCTAATTCGAATCCAGGTCGTGGAATTTTTCCTTCCAATTTTTCTGCTAATGTCTGATATTCACATGTTATGAAGGACCAGCCCATTCATCTCATGACCATGAAACTTGTGGGCGACTTGGGGTATGAAATTCTGCCACATCCCCCCTATTTCTCAGATCTCGCACCTAGTGACTTCTTCCTCTTTCACCATTTGAAGAAAACACTTCTTGGCAGACATTTCAAAGGTTATCACAAGATGATTACCAAGGTGGAAAACTTCCTCAAGACCCAAAGAAAAGGCTTTTTCAAAGACAGTCTCTACCAGCTCATCTATCGTTTGGAAAAACGTGTTGCCTTAGATGGAGGATATTTTTCGGTGCATTATTTTTTTCTTAGCATTGAGAATTTTATGACCGACCCTTGTAAAGTTCCAAAGATGCCTCTTTGTTCCCAACTTCAATATTGTTACCAATTCGGCTTGTGCCAAATGTGATCACATTAAGCAGTGCCCACTACAATCGACTCTTGTTATAATGAACTTCACCAGAAAATCCATAAAAAGTTTGTTATAACCGATATTTTTTGAAATCTTAAGTTGAAATTTGAATTATCACGACTAGGCGGTGATGGAATATCAGTAATTGAACATAATTGAAGAAATTCAATTGTAGATTTTATCATCATGAAAAAATCTGTCTTTTCAATTGACTGAAACGCTAAGTCTTTTACAAGTCGAAAAACAAATTGGAAAACTTGTTCAAATGTTGTACCCCCTCCCCTTCCAGCGTTAAGGTATTGACTTTGAATAAATAAAGAGACCAAAACGTAGATACAGATTTAACAAGGTGTGGGACGTCGATCTAGCAAGAGCTCTCGTAAATTGGCTTGAATACCACAAAAAGACTATTAAAATTCTGATTTATTAGGATAAATTCAACTATTTTACAGTTACCATGCACGTGTTATCCAGGTATGAGAGAACTCCGAGTTAACATATCATGCAATGTAAAGACCAAGAGTAGTTCCAGAATGACGAACATCTTCGAGAAAGAAAAGACTCCAAAGGACGAGGAAATGAATAATTCCACATGCAGATCATATATAATCAATATGCAATCAATGCCACATAAATTCCAATCAGCAATGTTCCAAATTTACCTTTCACCAGATAATAAACGCGAGCTTAGAATTCATGACATCAAAAATGATTGCAACCGACATTTTGCGTCATAAATATACAAATCCTTTTCACTTCTAACTAGACATTATTCAGTCCAGCAATATCTTTGACTGAGATAACTTATTCATACTGAAACGTCTTGCTCCCTGGAGAAAACCCATTTTCCCCTTCCCGTTTTTGTACTTCTCTTCATGTCTAATTCCTCTCGAATTCTCCTCAAAAGGAAACATTCTTCCTAACAACACAGCCTCATACTACATGAAAAAAGGAGTGAGCCACACAATTGGGTAAAGCAATCGCCACTCTTTACTTGTTGCAATAACTTTCACAAGTTAAAATCAAAAATTTTGAAATGCTTCCCAATAAGATAAGCAAAGCATCACTTAAAAAAAAATATCCAATCCCCACATGGTATCTTGTAGCTGCAGGCAGGTGTGCTTTCCACCACTTCGCATCATAGTTCTCAAAAAATTAAAATGTGCAAGGAACAAGAAAGAAAACGTGAAAGAAAATTTAACACGTAAACTATGGACAATACAAAACTGAGCCTGCTTCTTCATCATCTTATAAACTATTGCACTGCAAAATTGTAATAAAGAGGCAAGCAAAACATATATGCACTTTTTGAAACTTTGCACACAAGGGAATGAATTAGTGTATGCACATATCAAACACACCAGCAGAGCGTGGAATGAACTATCACTTACTTATAACGAAGGGCATCTTTCACCTTCTGATATGTATCCAAACCATCTGAGGTCATTGTGATATCATCTGAAGTATTTCATAGTATTTCAAAGTTAAACAAATCAAATGAAACATTGTAAATAGTCATTCTTAGTTACTTAACTCCGTATAGTTCTAAAATTCTATTAAAAATTCAGTGCGTTTACTTTCCGAAAGAACTCCATAAAACGATGTGTATGTTAAAACAAACTATACAAGCTTATAATATGTTACGTAATAATCATAAATTGTGTTTTTCAAAAAAAAAAGGCATACCTCCATGAACACAAAAATCACAGTTATATTTATCTAATGTCTGCACAGTTGTAACATAAGGTGCATCCTCAACAACCTGAAAGTTAAAAAAATAAATTTAGTATTAACAGCAGCGTACAGAGGTCGATTCACGTTTATGCTGACGAAATTGGAAATGTTTTGTACTCCTATTGAAATCCCCATGCAACGTTATCGGTTGTGATCTATGTGATAGCCTTGGCTATGGCCCGACATTAGAGTTTCCATTCCTGAAGGCAACCGCTGATTTTGCAGTCTGGATTGATGTCTTATCTTGGTGAAGCCAAGATGTTTGTCTGATAGTAGGTGGCGTTAATATTTTCTACTGATAAAACTTGCACAGGGTTAATTTTCTGTTATACTTAATGCGGCAAGAAGCAAAAAAAAATTTCCTTGCAGCACTATCACTTAAGTCGGAGCAACCTTTGAGCCCTTTTTTACGATAAAAGATCACTCAAATCTGGTTACAGTTGCTTAGTAAAGTCATGCTTCGTTTAGGCCTCTTACGCACTGGCGACTGATTGCTAGCAACCCTGAGACACAGCTAATTACTTATCATTTACGCACGTGGTTCTGGCAACCCATCAGTTGTCGGAGGCCAGAAAATCAAGAACAATGCATTCGGTGACTGGGAAGTTGTGCCAACCGCAAGATGGCTTGTTTCTATTGAGGTCTATGCACTGTGCGGGCAACCACCCCTTCCCGATCTTGTTTTTTGTTTATATCTATGAAATAAACATTCACAGCCGACCCAAGGATGATGTGCACGGCGTGGCTTCACAAGACCCTGCATTTCTAAAGTCCTGTGCCTTGGATTATCACGATATCGAATATTTATGAAAATAGGCCCTAAAATAGCATTCTGTATGGGGTCTCTGCTTTTTCTTGAACTTTGTCATTATCCCTTTTGTCTCATTTCATTTTAAATTATTGCTATGGTTTCGCAAGCCCTCGAAAAATATTTGGAACATGCTTTTATTTCCACGTTTCTGTAATGGGGGGTGCATCCAATAGTTCCTTACTTTTTTTTAATCATACCATTCAGCAACTACATCCTCTACGTCCATCATGAACATCGATATAAAGGTGAGAACGACCGAGAGTGATTAGAACAGTGGCAGCTGTTTGTTTACCCAATTAGTCTCCCGTCTTTGGTTTCATATTGTTTCTTGTTGTTGGCAACCATGGTTACTGGTGTAACAGGGCAGAATATACCCGGGGTTAATTTATCCTAGGGTGTTTTATACCCCTAGTTCAGGATTGTTGTCGTGCCAACCCCCTCTAAACTACCCACCACCCCCGTTGGCTACTTGACCAAATACGCATAGATAATAAAAGTGGTGGAGGTTGATAATACGAGAAGTTTGCGAGGCTCACAGTTTTATATACATGAGCACAAGGTCAAATTTGCTCTCCCTCTTCTTTCCTCCTTTTATGCTGGGAGCTTTTGACTTCATTTAATTTGATACTTAAATGATAAAATTTAAATTAGCAATTGAACTGAGAAATTGTAAAAAATTTATTTTCGCTTTTTGATTAAATATATGAAATTAGTAAAATCGTATTTTCATTGTTTGAACAAAAATGCATGATTTTAGGACTTGTTTATTAAATAATGAGCGATGATTTTTAAAGTAGGCTATTGATATTCATATTAAAATGATATATGCGCTTTTATATTAAAATATGAAATATTTTACCAGATAAATTTATGATTAAAAAAAAATGTGCACCAAATTTAATTTTAATTAAGCAAGAGTCATAAATTCCTTGATTAATTCGTTAACCTAAAATGTGATCTAGGGAGGGTTTAATAAATTGCAATTTATGTGCGGAAAAAGAAATGAGTAAAAGAAAACAGTGCATGAATTGATCAATGGAAATATTTGAATAAAAATAAAGTATATGCAATACGCAAAAGTAAATATTACAACGTAGAAATCCATCATTTCTTTATGCATTACATATTTACTTCTAATATGCATTTTACATTATTTCACTGGTTTTTTCCCGTAATTTTTTTTCAATAATACAATGCATAATGTACTCTTTATTTTTTTTTCTTCCTGTTTAGTTTTCTCCTCACCTTGGTTTTCTCTTCCAGTTAAGTTTGGGGCAAGCCCCGACCCACCTTGTCAAAAATTCCTCCCTCCCCTGCCGCCTAGAATTTTAACATCAAAAAGACAACGCCGTTTATTTATTTATTATAAAAATTAAGGGATCACTTTCAGGATGATTTTCTATTATCCTCTTTGCTTTATTATCATCCTAGCTTTGACAAAGGGTACCCTTTTCAAACTTGTTCAGGGTCCAATTCCTCTGTTCAATTTTTATTTTTTTTTATTTTAGGGTTCTTATGTCTCATCATTCTTTTCTTCTACATCCATTATTTATTTATTACTGACTTTTTTTTATTATCGTGCATCAGAGAAATATAGCACATAAGTATAGAAATTATTATACAATAAAAAAAAAAAACTTTGAATATCTCATTTTTAATTGAATAAATCATTAAAATAGATATTAATTTTAAATTGTGCACTTTTTTTAAAACATGAGAGATAGGGGGGAGATCTTGTTTATTGCAGCTTTACATATTACAGCAAGGGAATTCTTCATTCAAAAAAAAAAAAAAAGATAAACAGATTGAGAGAGAGTGATAAGATAATCTTTAATAAGAAAGGAAGACGGCAAAACGCCATTAAAAAGTGTTAAAGTATATAATAAAAAAATACCCGTAAAAAAAACAGAAGAAGGATCTAATTTGATGATCTATAAAATTACTATTTCTCCGCAAATGTAACTAAAGAGATGAATTCGGATAATGAAAATTTAATTTTTATCATCATTAAACGCCAACAAAAGAGCGGGGTTAATGTAAGGGCTAGACCACATAAGAAAATAAGAATGAAAGTAATAATTTATTTATTTTCTTCAAGAGATTTCTTGTGCTGTTATGTAACGTGTTTCAACAAATAGTTCATCAACAATACAAAAAAAATATTTGCAATAATAAGTTCAGATACGACGATTGTTTTGTCATTGCTTCGAATATAAGGGTCAAATGACGTTTTAAATTTTTCAGAGATGTTCGTTATATTCAATAATAAATTTTGATAGTGTAAAGCTATTGTTGAAGTTACGTTATTGGGAATTATTTTAAGATGTCTTTATTGGCTTACCACTCTCTATTCAGAAACTCAATTTTTGCTTTTTTGCTGAAATCGACTTAAAAACTCATGATTTGAAAAGATATGTTGAAATTTGAAAAAAAAAAATCATGCATTTTTGTTCAAACAATGAAAATACGATTTTACTAATTTCATATATTTAATCAAAAAGTGAAAATAAATTTTTTACAATTTCTCAGTTCAATTACTAATTTAAATTTTATCATTTAAGTATCAAATTAAATGAGGAAGTCAAAAGCTTCCAGCATGAAAGGGGGAAAGAAGAGGGAGAGCAAATTTGACCTTGTGCTCAAGTATAGAAAACTGTGAGCCTCGCATACTTTTCGTATTATCAAAGCGCATTTATTATCTTTTCGTATTATCAAAGCGCATTTACTATCTTTTCGTATTATCAAAGCGCATTTATTATCAAGTAGCCGACAGGGGTGGTGGGTTGTTTAGAGGGGGTTGGCACGACGCCAATCCTGAACTAGGGGCATAAAACACCCTAGGATAAATTAACCCCAGGTATAATCTATCCGGAGGTACACTACATGATCAAAGGAGTTGGGACACCCCTGTGAACACCTGGGATGTTTCTCCTGGACGGGACTGGGCCTGCTCATCAAGGTGGACGGAAATCTCAATGCTGATGGCTACAGGACCATTATTATTTAAGTAGTTGGTACCGTTTTAATCAGTTTTCAACTGATTTTCAAAATTTAAACGCTTTTTAATAGTAATTTTTCATGCCAAGCCAACTTTTACAATTAGTTTTATCATGTAACATTAATATTTCTTAGATTATAAGACTAAAGTGATATAATTTTAACTTTAACCAAATTTTTGCAATAGAATATTTAACTTATTACAAATAATTAATAAGACTGGATATGTGACATTGCCTGCCTCAAAATCAGTCCCCATCATTAACCATTAACCATAATTAATTAATTAACCAGTTCCTTGCAAATTTGATCACATTTATTGATTTCTATTTCTTTTATAGTATTTATCGGCTATTCGGTTCATTCATATTTTTAAGTGGACTGCAACAATGTATTGTTGTCATCATTTTCATTATTAGCAGTTTTATTACATTGTAATTATTAACAGTAACACAGCTACATTGTTCCTAATTGCATCAATGTTTACATTGTTTTGCTTTATTTTGTATTGAATTGATTTTTCTCACTTACCTGTGGAAGAAAAAGATTTACCAAATAAATTTGGAGAAAAAAAGAAAAAAAAATCATCAAATTTAATTTTTAATTTTTTTCCTGTTAAAATTTTATGATATTTTATATTTGGTAATTGTGAAGCAAAATTCCCATAAAATGATTATTATAATTTTAATATTTGTTCAGTAAGCTTAACTTTTTCATTGAAAATCATTCACTAAAAACAAATCATTTCATTTACTGAGACTAATTTAGCAAAAGTAATGATAACACACAGGGTTCTCCCCAGGCACTTTTGAACGGGCGCCCCGCCCGGCTGACTTTGATGACTGCCCGGCTGAATACACGAAAAACTGCACACCACTGCATAATATTTTATTTGTTTTTAATATTTGCCCGCCCGGCCATTTTATCTTCCCACCCATCTGATAACATTTTCTGGGGAGAACACTGATACATGTAATTTCTTTCCTTCCTTGCTTCTAAAATTCTGATGGGTTCTCGACATGGCATCCCCCTCTGAATCGTGGAATCCACTAATTCAGGTAGAATGCATTCAAAGTAAAAGGGTGACAATTTTTAGGATTTTTGGCATGAATTCCTTTGAAGAATAAAAGAACCAGATAATGCAGTATGCTAGGAATTTATTAACAGCCAACACGCTTCATTATAAACACAGTCTTCACGGGCAGAAACATCTACAAAGTTGAGAACGCCTGAACATCAGGTTATATAGTGAACAGGGGCATCTATCCACAAATCAGAAAAATAATAACTATGGGGGGACAACCAATTCTACTAAGGTGAGAGGAGAATTTTTCTGAATGGTGGATTCACAGAGTGAAAATAAAAACAGAAACGAGCAGTGCTGGTTGGTTAATTGACAAGATGACTGATAACATCGAGTAATGGGTCTCTTTCGAATGATAATTGGTTGTTCAAAAGTTTGTCTGTTTCAGTCGTATGGAATTTCCTGATTTCCAGTGCTTTTATCGTTCGTACAATGGTCATTATTGTATTTATTGGACCAAATTGGTGTTTCTTCTTTATGAGGTGCTCCAAAAACGCTGATTTTTTGTCCCCATTGATCCAGGACATACGATCCTCGGCAAAACTCTCTCTGAACTACCTTCTTGTACATCCGCAGTAGTAGCATCCACAATCCATACATGTAAGTTTGTAAACACCGCATGTGGTATAGTCATTGCCAGGTCGTGTGTCATTTTTGGATTCAAGGCATATCTGCATTTGTTGGCAGTCTTATATGCAATGCTCAACACATGGCTGCGGAAAACACTGGTAATTCCACTAGTCTCCGGCCCTGTGAAGGTGGAAGTTGCAAATTTTGTTACCATATCCTCTGCCGCACCTTGTGTCGCATCTCCAGTCATGTTCTGGTTATTGACCTGGAGCTTTGTGTTCCTGAAGATGGAATGAATAATTTCTTTAGGGAAATGATTCCTTTTGGCAACTTCTTTTGTCAGCTCTATCTCGTTGTCCCTATCGATCTTGGTGATGGGGTATCATACCCCATCATACCATATGTAGTGACTTATTGCTGTATTCCTATGTTGTAGGGGGTAGAGAGCCTCTATAGGGAGAGAGGCGACAACAGAAATTTGGACGCCATGTTTTGTCGGGATTGTTAATGCGGAAGTTTTTCCCTTGTACTTATATTTTAATAATTCAAAAACGATGTAAGATTTTGCAACTAAACTTTACAAATAATTTCATAATACATCGAAGTTCAAGCTGATAAATTTTCAGGCTTATATAATGCATCAATACATAGAAAAAAAATAATTTGAAAAAAGAAAACGACACTCACTTTTTTTTTCTTGTTTTCTGTGAATATAAGGGAGGTTAAAATACAAAAAAATTCTTACACGTAAAGTAATACTAACGCAAACTTTCAATGATAAAAGCATTTGCCGAAAAAATTTCAACAAAGAGAAAAAAAAAATATTTTCTACCGCGTGAGTAAATGCTTTAATTGCAACTGCTACAGTAGAAATCAGTTGCTTATTATACAGCATTATGCATAGAAATATCCATAATATCTTTGTTAGAAAAAGTGCTTCAAGATATTACAACAACTTTTCGTTAAAAGCAAATGGAAATTTTTAATTCCTTGAATTTATCTCTCAATTTACTTAAGTTGAAGATTACTTATTAATGTTAATTTATTTATTAAGTAACTAATTTTATTTTAATTTGAGAATTTTGTATTTGTACTTCTATATATAAAGCAGTTTATATTTGTATTTTAAGGAGCGTTTAATATTTTTATTTCAAATACATTTAATCACTAACTGTTGCTGTAATTGTCCTTATGTGCTCCTGCTGATACAGCGCAGGAAGAAAGAGCGAAAACCAAAAGTGAAACAGCACCTGAACAAAGACACCTCTCCATAGCATTTCGATAGCATGATCGTCGCGATTCTGACTTTAGCTCACTGGCCACAGTTAACACGAGCGTAGCCACCGATAAGAAAACTGTGGCTTATCGGTGGCTACGATACGAGTTAGCTCTCGCTAAGTCCGTGAGTCCATCGAAACACACCCTTAGATTCATAGAAAACAAGAAAAAAGTGAGTGTCGTTTTTGTTTTTTTTTTTCAAATTATTTTTTTTCTCTGTATTGGTGCATTATATAAACTTGAAAATTTATCAGCTTGAACTTCGATATATTATGAAATTACTTGTAAAATTTCGTTGAAAAATCTTATGTCGTTTTTAAACTATTAAAATATACGAACAAGCAAAAAGCTTCCGCATTAACAATCCCGACAAAACATGGCGTCCACGGATCACGTGATTGCAATGCCCAATAGAAATCAGTCACCCTGTTGTCGCCTCTCTCCCTATAGAGGCTCTCTGGTAGGGAGTGGTTAGAGTGGCAACTAATATTGTTGCATGTGGTTCGTGGGTTTCTGGAAGATTCCAAACTCGAAGCTTTGGAGATAGAGCTGACAAAGGAAGTTGCCAAAAGGAACCATTTCCCCAAAGAAATTATTCATTCCATCTTCAGGAACACAAAGCTCCAGTTCAATAACCAGAACATGACTGGAGATGCGACACAAGGTGCGACGGAAGATATGGTAACGAAATTTGCAACCTTCACCTTCACAGGGCCGGAGACTAGTGGAATTACCAATATTTTCCGCAGCCATGTCTTGAGCATCACATACAAGACTGCCAATAAATGCAGATATGCCCTGAATCCAAAAAATGACACACGACCCGGCAATGACTATACCATATGCAGTGTTTACAAACTTACATGTATGGATTGTGGATGCTATCACCATGGATATACAAGAAGGTAGTTCAGAGAGAGTTTCGCCGAGGATCGTATGTTCTGGATCAATGGGGACAAAAAATCAGCATTTTTGGAGCACCTCATAAAGAAGAAACACCAATTTGGTCCAATAAATACAATAATGACCATTGCACGAACGATAAAAGTCCCAAAGAAGATTCTGATGTATGAAGCACTGGAAATCAGGAAATTCCATACGGCTGAAACAGACAAACTTTTGAACAACCAATTATCATTCGAAAGAGACCCATTACTCGATGTTATCAGTCATATCGTCAATTAACCAACAAGCACTGCTCGTTTCTATTTTTATTTTCACTCTGTGAATCCACCATTCAGAAAAATTCTCCTCTCACCTTAGCGGAATTGGATCTTCTCCGCAGTTATTATTTTTCTGACTGGTGGATAGACGCCCCTGTTCACTATATAACCTGATGTTCAGGCGTTTCAACTTTGTAACTGTTTATGCCTGTGAAGATGGTGTTTATAATGAAACACGTTGGCTGTTAATAAATTCCTAACATACTGCATTATCTGATTCTTTTATTCTTCTAAGGAATTCATGCCAAATATCCTACGAAAATCGTCACGGTTTTACTTTGAATGCATTCTACCTGAATTAGTGGATTCCACAATTCAAAGGGGCATGCCATGTCGAGAACCAATCAGAATTTTAGAACCAAGAAAGGAAAGAAATTTGATTCGAAATATTTTTTTTTATACAAAATGAAATTACATGTATTATCATTACTTTTGCTAAATTAATCTCAGTAAATGAAAATCGGCCTCGGTGGCTCAGCGGTTGCGTGATCGCCTCTGATGCCCGAGTACGCGGATTCAATCCCAACCGAGGACGATGAGGATTTTTCAGGGGTAAATCCTGAGATCACGCACTTCCTTCGAAAGGGAAGTAAAGCCGTTGGTCCCGTGTAGTCGTTTGCCGGCTGCACGTTAAAGAACCCTTGCGAGGCAAAATTTGTGGCCCCTATAACGCCGTCCTGAAATGACCATAGCAGTTGAAAAGGACGTTAATACCAAACAAATTAAACCAAACCAGTAAATGAAATGATTTGTTTTTAGTGAATGGTTTTCAATGAAAAAGATAAGCTTACTAAACAAATATTAAAATTACAATAATCATTTTATGGGAATTTTGTTTCACAATTACTAAATATAAAATATCATAAAATTTTAACAGAAAAAAAATTAAAAATTAAATTTGATTTTTTTCTTTTTTCTCCAAATTTTTTTGGTAAATCTTTTTCTTCCACAGGTTAGTGAGAAAAATCAATTCAACACAAAATAAAACAAAACAACGTAAACGTTGAGGCAATTAGGAACAATGTAGCTATGTTACTATTAATAATTACAATGTAATAAAACTGCTAATAATGAAAATGATGACAACAATACATTGTTGCAGTCCACTTAAAAATATGAATAAACTGAATAGCTGATAATACGAGGGGGTATTGAAAAGTAATGCCTCCATGGCTGGTACTTTTTTATTTGTTAACCGATTTTCAAAATTCTTTTTATATCTTATACTCACATTTGTCCTCTATGTAATGCACTATTCACTTTTCGACATAGTCCCCATCCCTTTCCATGCATTGCGCCAACGCGTGACTAGTTGGGTGAACCCGTCGGAGAGGAATTCCGGAGTTGTTGTCGACACCAGGATTAAATGGCAGCGTTTAACTCGCAGTCAGAACCAACTCATGTTCCTTAAGAAGCTCTTTCTTCTTTGCGAAGCGGTGAAAGTGGCAAGGTGCGAAGTCTTTCATCTTTGAACTGTAGGCGCTGCAACGCCTCTTGTGTGTGGGGACTCGTGTGCGGGCGGACGTTATCGTATTCCAGAAGAGGGTCCAAAGCTGCCATTCAATCCTGGTGTCGACAACCACTCCGGAATTCCTCTTCGACGAGTTCACCCAATTAGTCACGCGTTGATGTAATGTATGGAAAGGGATGGGGACTATGTCGAAAAGTGAATAGTGCATTACATAGAGGACAAATGTGAGTATAAGATACAAAAAGAATTTTGAAAATCGGTTAACAAATAAAAAAGTTACAGCCATGGAGGCATTACTTTTCAATACGTCCTCGTAAATACTACAGTGTATAAAAGAAATAGAAATCAATAAATGTGATCAAATGTGCAAGGAACTGGTTAATTAATTAATTATGGTTAATGACAGGGATTGATTTTGAGGCAGGCAATGTCGCATATCCAGTGTTGTTAATTATTTGTAATAGGTAAATATTCTATTGCAAAAATTTGGTTAAAGTTAAAATTATATCACTTTAGTCTTATAATCGTAGAAATATTAATGTTATGTGATAAAACTAATTGTAAAAGTTGACTTGGAAATTGGAAAAGTTGAATTTGAAAATCAGTTGAAACCAGATTAAAACAGTACCAACTACTGTACTTAAATTAATAACAATTTTATTTAAAGGAAGTTTAAAGATATTTTTCCGTGAGTCAATGCAGCTTAATGTGCTCTACAATTTAAAAAAAAAATCATCTCTTTACATACAGTTATCTAGCTAAAAAAGTGACAGCTGTTCCATAGGATTAGCATTATGAAAAACAATGCCAACCAGTGTTCACTGGAAGCTGTAACAAAGAAGTATCCAACCCCTTTAAGATGTCGTAAGATCAGCATTATAAGAATAAAATGTATTTTTATATTTTAAAAAACATATTGTGTAACCTAAGCTGCTCACTCTTTTAGTTATTGTGTAACCTAAGAAATTTTGTGTTTATCGAGATTAACAAATTTGCTGGGGCTTACTGGGGTTCAAAAATTTGTTTTAATGGCATATTTAAGGTGTTTTTAATGTTGTGTAAAAATACTAGCTGCGAATAACTGTGAAATTTATAATTACAGTAGTTTTAGTGTTCCGATGCATAGTGCATCTTTTAGCACAGCTGTGCATGCAAATTTTCTAAGTTGTTTCTGGTAGGTCCAAATTGATAAAACTCTTTAAATAATTGATACAAAAAAGTTGGCAGTGAAATCTATAAATATTAAAAACTATATTTTAATTTATAATGAATATACAGGGTGTCTCAGAATTCATTGTACAAACTTCTAGGGGAGTTAGTATAGGTGATTCTAAGCAAAAAAGTTCATATGAACATGTGTCCGAATTTGAACGATAGCTGAGATATGATAACAGAAGAAGCACATCTTATCCACAAAATATTTTTACTGGACATATACGTATTTCGAACCCTTTGGGTTCATTATTCAATGTCAAAGGAATGAATAAGTGTTCCTTTGACATTGAATAATGAACCCAAAGGGTTCGAAATACATATATGTCCTGTAAAAATATTTTGTGGATAAGAGGTGTTTCTTCTGTTATTATGTCGCTTTCCACAATTATTCAACGTTTTTCAACTGAGATATGAACAGAAATAAAAATGCCGCCACCAAAATCAACAAGTTAATAACTCAGGTTCTGTAAAGCTAGATTAATGAAATTTGGGGAAATAACAGGGTACATAAGACTGTGTATACCGTTAAAATTTGATCGAATTCCAACAAGAAGTTTCCGAGTTATTCATTCAACATCATAACACGTGCTCACTTGTGAGTACTAACTAGCACTTGTAACAATTTTGAATGTGTAACTCGGAAACTTCTCGTTGGAATTCAATCAAATTTTAACAGTACACACAGTCTTATGTACCCTGTTATTCCTCCAAATTTCAGTGATCTAGGCTTTACAAAACCTGATTTATTAACTTGTTGATCTTGGTGGCAGCATATATATTTTTGTTCATATCTCAGTTATTGTTCAAATCTGGACCCATGTTCATATGAACTTTTTTGCTTAGAATCACCCAAACTAACTCCCCTAAAAGTTTGTACAATGAATTCTGAGACACCCTGTATTATACTAAAAGAAGATTTTAAAAATTATACATCGTAGAAAGGTAATTGTGTAGCCTATAATGATCTTTAAAGCAGGTGGCAAATATACGCCCACGAGAAAAGAACTTTTCGAAATTTTGCGGTCACTTAAAGGAGACTAAAGCCTAAAAAGGACGATCAGTGCTCTTTCTTGAAGAATCGTGTATTCATGATAAAAATCAGATACAAAATGTAAGGCAAAAATTGTATACTTTCTGCTCAGAAGTTTTCAAAATACGGGGAAGGTGTTTCCGAAAAAAGGATTTATTTCTTTTAAAACATTCAAATATTCAAAATTTTTTAGTGCACGAGTAAACTTTTGGGGGCCGCAGTCCTATGGAGACAGAGTCTATACGTGTGTATTGAAAAATATTGGATTTTTGAAATTCTGATTTCGGATTCTTAAAGACCATTAAAAAGTAGAATAGGAATGTCTTCATCGATAAAATTGGGTTCAAAACTTTAAAAGTTCCACACTTTCAGGTCCTCTATCTCCTAAACGGTTGGATCAATTGAAAAAACATTTCTTGCATATTGTGTACAATCTGAATATACCATTAAAAGTAGGGATTTCTATTTAAGATTTCAAAGTTACCCTTATCCCTAGCCCACCTCACAAGGGGGGGGGGGTGGTGGTGGTAGCTTTTTAACTAATGAATTTCCCCCGCGAAATAATTCACTTTTGATTTTGGACACAAAAAATGCTTAGTTTCCGAGATATTCAGTGGTCTCAAGATAAATGCCTCATCCTGTATATATTATGATACATATCCTAGCTCTTTTCATTTAGCAAGCATCTTGTATTTTATCTATAAAATTATTCTCTTTTGTATGTCTTTTTAAATAAATGTTTGTTTTCATAACGTTAGGTAGGTTAAGATAGGAACCGAACAAGATGAACTCAGAGTCTTGTATTGTTAAATAATATCAATTCTTTTCCTGTATGTCTTTTTAAATGAATATTTTACTTCTATAAAATGAGACACTCATTAGTGATGGACGATATTTGATACTAGTAACGTGTATTAAATGTTTATTCCATACACATCAGGTTTCTGTCCTGCTTTATGACGGGACATAAAAATTATTAATCAGATAGTATCAAATATGAAAATCAACTGGTAAAGTGTTGAGTATTTCTAACATTTTTCACTGTAGAGTTCATTTTCAGAGAAAAGACCAGTTATTGAATCATAGACTGAAATCTATAATTGAATACTATTACGAGTTGCTGAGGATGGATTTTCCTGAGAGCAAATGTCCACAATGTTTAAATGTTTTCTTGTGGACAATTGATTTTATACATTTCAATAAATACATGGTTTTAAAAAAGGATTTAAAAATAATAATTGCTATAAAATTTCTTTATTAAACGATTGAAAAGCATCTAATGATATTGACACTCTAGCCGAATATCTGACATACTGTATATAGTGCATGGAATAATTATGTAATGTAAAACATTAATGGAATTTTACTTCCGAAAACGTGGACTGTATAGAAAGTCATCTCTTTACCAACCTAACCTAATGAAAATCAAGACTGGTATTAGTAATTGGTGATACTTTGGTATCGCATATTTTATAGTCATCGATACTGTCAGAATTTTCGCATTTGATACTATCCGATATTAAAATTTTTATGTCTCCTCATAAAGCAGGACAGAAATCTGATGTGTTTGGAATAAACGTTTAATGCACAATACTAGTATCAAATATTGCCCATCATTAATGAGTATCTCATTTTATAGAAGTAAAATATTCAGAATAAAAAAAAGACATACAAAAAAAGAATAACTTTATAGGTCCATACAATATGCTTGCTTAGTAGAAAGAATTAAACGGATTTGTCTCATAATATGTAAAAAAGATTTGTTATATAAAATAACCTCCTGAAAACATTTTTTTTGCATTAAACGGATTATATTGCCAAAAACATCTCTTTACATCGAATGTACAAATGTCACTGAAATGCAGGTACTTCTCGGTCAGTGAAATGTCCGTTTTGCCAAATGACCGGATACCGGTAACATCAGATCCTGTGATCACTGGCATGCGCCCTACACAAAAAAAGCATAAAGAATCTCTCCTAAAAGAGGTTATGGAATTTCTTTCCATTCCAGATTATAAATAAAAAAAGACGGCGGCAGTGAATATGAAATAAGGAATGTTATGGACATTACTGGCAAGAAACCATATATATTATGCCATTTTAATTGTAATATGTTTATTCACTTCTTGTACTCATTTTTAATTACTTTTGCTTGAATTTAATATAATTTTAAAAAAATTTGAAATATACAATCTGACAATAAAGTCCAGTGAATGATGGCATATTGAGGGTGGATTGCTCGCTTACATGAAACAGCAGTTACTATCCTTCAAAGTAATCCCCGTCGAAGGTAATGCACTTCTGGGAATGCCTGTACAAGTCCTGGAAACTCCTGGCGTAGTCGTCTTTAGGGATAGCCTTCAGTTGGGTCGTAACATTATGTTGGATGTCTGGCCACTTCGGGGGCGTCTTCTACGGTGTTCTGGCCTCCTCGGAACCGTTTAAACCACTCATGAAAACACTTCAAAGTAATAGCACTTTCTTTGTAAACTGTTATCATTTCATGAGTCTCTTTCGTTCGCTGATCCATTTTGGGTTTCGACCGCGCGTACTACGCCTTCTCTCTTCAATGTCCTGTTTAAACACAATAAACACACTCGCAGCGCTGATTCTCTCAAGTTTGTTTAAACATGTCTCGACCTGTCTGGGGCAGGATACGACGATGGTGCACTCTTACAACCGTTAGCAATTTGATGTCATTCACCGAACTTTATTGTTACAGGTTGTAATATGCAGTGTTTAAGAGGCCTAGTTTTGATGCTAGCTTTGACCTTCCTCATCCCTTCAGTAATATGCTATGGGGTAGGGTGCTTCCTATGGGGTGGTGTCGAGCTTGGTTTTTCACCAAATTCACATTTGTTAATGCAGCTTAATATGTTATGAATGGCTGCCTTATATATAGTTAAAGTTACATTGATTTTTACATTGCTCCATAATCCGAGGAGAATACAAGAATCCTAGATCGGAATAACACGGGGTTATTTGTAGTGGCACTGTTTCTCCTCAGCCTAAAATAAATCAGGATTTTTTTCTTTCATGTGACACCAATAACATGGACTCATGACAACACAAACATGTGTTTTCCAATTTCGTTCAACTTACGTTCACATAAACATGAATCAATCTCTGTACATGCTAATTCAAAACAATGATATAGCTACACATAGATTTTTAAAAACTATCATAGACGTATGAAGATCGCATGCAAAAGGCAATTCAGAGCAAGACCAGTAACATAAAAGATACATGTATAATATTTCTACCTTTGAAACTTCAATCTTGTAATCATCAATCCATTCAGTGTCATGAAAAATGCTTTATCATGGTCACTAACGGACATGCCACATTTTGAATAGGGAATGGCAAACAGGAAATTTTCATGAAGAACATACATGAAGAAAACACAAGCCACCAGAGTCATCAATCACTTGCCACAGAAGAACAATATCAGCTAATCTTATGTGCCAGATATTTACTATCTGCCATAACTGTTGATGACCCATATGAGGTCTGCACCTTTCAGCACAAAACGAGCTGTAATCACTGCACTGGAATATTGCTGATGGGAAAAAAATCAGCATGAAGTTACGTCATGCCAGGATGCAGAATAAGGGGATGGATCTTTCTTATGTGCTTTTAAAGTTACAGGCTGGTGCTATTTTTTCATGGGTGATCCTCTGATACATGTAGACAACAACCTGAACGGCCATACAGTCTTAACATGCCACAACATGCTATTTATTTAATCAAATTGTAATCTTAAAATTTAATAAAAAAACTACGTTCTATACCTCATCAACCCATTTAATGGCTCGAACCATTTTATAACGTTCTTGTTCAGTGAACACTGGAGGGCCCTTATGCTTAGTAATTTCAGCTGCAAAAAAAAGAAGAAATAAAAGCAAACACCTTGATGTACTTATGGATTCTTTGTAATTATCAATACCTAAATTACAAGTTATATAATAGAAAAAGTAATATCTAATTAAACCCAGTGAATTCAAAAAGCTTTCGTCTGCAGACATGGGCCTGGAAGAAGACCCAAAGAAGTGGATGACGCAGCCCTACGGCAACAAGTGGAAGCTAACCCAGGCAGCCCACCCGTGGACTTGCGGTGGACATCGGGACATTATAATAGAGTGTGGTTAGACATCTGAACACCATGGGAAAGGTCAACAGGAGCTGTAGAGTTGTGCCCCACGAGCTGACACCACACAAGCACAACGACAGGTGAAGGTGTGTCGTCAACTGCTGGAAAAATTCGAGGTTCTGCCCGACCTGCACCTTCCGACTACCATCTCTTCCGGTCCATGGCGCACTTCCTGCGTGGACGGTGCTTCGCCAATGTCAGTGAGTTTGAAGACGCCAAGCGTGACTTTTTCGCCCAGAAACCGGAGGAGTGGTTTCGCGAGGGCATCCGCCATCTAGCTGATCGTTGGATGAAGGCCATCGAGCATGATGGACTCTACTTTGAAGATTAGCAATGAGTGGTTCTTGTCTGGTCTCCATTTAAAAGTTGCGCGGTGATCGGCCACTACTTTTGACTCAACCTTTGTAGAGAATGATCAATTGTAAACAATTTTCTCGTGAATCATAATTTTCTGTGAAACACGAGAGAATTCGAGAAGTCTTGTGAGGTCTCGAATGCATCGAGAACTTCGTCAGCCTTGCCTTCTATCAATGTAAACTATGGCCTCACACGGTGAATTATGACATAATCAATAATGGTGATTGGCACGAAGATGTGAAGCAGCAAACGACTGATAAATGAAGTAGAAAACGGAAAAGATATGTAAGCAAATATAGAAGCAGCTTTTATAGCTATGTTTATGGTATATCTATTAACCAATCAGAAGAATGTAGCCTTAAAAATTTTGTGTAAGTGCTTCTGATTGGCTAATGGGTCCAGCGATAAACTTAACTGTTTTATCATCTTAGTAAAATCTGCTTCAATATTTGTTTACTATGTAAATGCACAAAAAAATTAATACGTATTTGTGAAATAGCACTAAATGGTTGTGAAAAAGTTCTAAATGTTGTGAAAAAGTACAAAAGCAATGTGATAAAGCTGTAACATGAAATGTGAAATTGCCATTTGCAGTAAGTAGGATTTAAAACGAAGTAGGTCGACAACGACAGCAGCGCTGTTTTTTCACACGTCCGCCACCTCACCTGATTTTAGCATTGGTTACTACAAGAGTAATCACACTCATTAATTCTATTCTGTTCGAACACTAACTACTTTAACACCTGTCCTAACAATACGCTACGTGATAACTCACGTCAAATGAGCATATGTGCAACATTTAAGCAAGCTAATTGTTATCATAGATCCATAAGAATCACTGTAATTTGTGATGTCATTTTCAAATGAGAATGGACATTCCATTGATGCTGGTATTCTCGCTACAGAACACTCCACGATTTCCACAGGGCATTTTATTGGACTGGTGCCAGATCGAGATAGATGCATTTAATGCTATGTTTGCACTAATCCTTGATCACAGTTAAGTAACCATGGTTACCATAAAACCTTGAATAGAGGCCCGGGCGTGTATTTGTCTCAATGGTCTTGACACCCCCGGCGATTAATCGAGACTCTGCGTTTGTTTAAGACCTGGCTTTTAGTCTGTTTTTAATACCCCATCCAGGCTTTATTCGAGACCGGCGTGTATTTGAATACCTGGCCTTTATTCAAGGTTTTACGGTAGCTAATCAAGCACTTTCCTTTCGCACTGCATTCAAGGGAAATGATGGTTGCCCAGCGAAATGGCGTTTTCCCTCACAATTGCATCAATAGATGGCAATGAGAGTAGCAATTGGCTTGTGCAGGTGTCAAATCTTGCCTTCAGCGAAATTACGATAGATGGAGGAGAATGTGCTCGTACACATAGCAGTTACATTTAGCCTTTCTCAAGTCAGAAAATTCTTCTCCCAAATGTATGAGGGTTGTTCAAGAATTTTTGTCTCCTGGTGCGTAACTTTATTTGCTAACTCATTTTCAAAATTCTTTTTCTATCTGATACTTACACTTGTCCTCTATGTAATGTGCTATTCACCTCTCAACATAAGTCCCCATCCCTTTCTAAGCATTGCGCCCACATGTGATTAGTCAGTGAACCCATCGGAGAGGAATTCCGAGGTTGTTGTCAACACGAGGATAGAATGGCAGCTTTGGACTCTCTTCTGCAGCACGATAATGCCTGAAGACACAAGATTGCCACACACCAGAGGCTTTGAAGTGCCTACAGTTCAAAGATGAAAGACTTTGCACCTTGCGACTTTCACCACTTCCCAAAGAAGAAAGAACACCTTAAGGGACATGAGTTGCATTCTGGTCTCAAAAAAAAGCAGAGTCTCTGTTAATCACCGGGTCTGATTGTTCGGATGCCATTCAATCCTCGTGTCGACAACAACCCGGAATCCTTTCCTGCATTATATAGAGGACAAATGTAAATATCAGATAAAAAAACAATTTTGAACCATGTTGGGGGAGCCCCATTGAGACAGGTGGAGAAGTTCAAATATCTCGGGATTGCCTTCACGAGTGATGGGCGGCAGAATAAGGAAATGGATGCTCGGATTGGTGCAGCAATCCGTGTCGGACGTGAACTGTGGTGATCCATGTTAATGAAACATGAGCTGGGAAACAAAGCCAAGCTCTCCGTTTTCAAGGGAGCCCAACAATTAGGTTGATGACAATTCGGTGGACGCGACAATTGGGAGGACGTCAATTGGGTGGATGCGACAATTCGGTGGACGTCAATTGGGAGGACGCGACAATTCGGTGGACGTCAATTGGGAGGACGCGACAATTCGGTGGACGTCAATTGGGAGGACGCGACAATTCGGTGGACGTCAATTGGGAGGACGCGACAATTCGGTGGAAATGCAAATTCAATCGACATTTTTAAATCATCGAAGAATTTTAGATATTTAACTCATTGTTTGTTTATAATTGACACATCTTTACTGCAATTACGAAGCAATTTGCATTTATTTTATGTCGAAGTTACTTTTTATGCGGGAAACTTTCATTTATTATTTATAAGCTTACAAATAAATGAGATTATTTCTTTATTAAGTAATTTATTAAATCATTTTGCAAAAAGGGTAACATTTTCTATTTTGTTTTATTGCTAAGAGTTCCATTATTCAATTAAAAATACTGTTATTCTTAAATTACTACTTAAGCTTGTTAAAATAGGCACAATAGGAAGTGAATAGATAAATCTGTTATTTGACGTTAATATAGCACAGTGACACTCCCTCCGTACAGTCTGGTTTAATATAAAAAGGCAGTTGGAGAAGAAGACAGAGGGTAGAGCTCATTTCATTTTTAGGTTGAAAGGGTTGATCCCTAATATAACTATACCCCCCTCCAGCTTTTTAAGAGAATTACGTTTCCCTTCTCATATAAACAAATATAAACCAAGAGAATTAAAGTGACTGTCTTAAAAGTTTAAGTTATAATAAAAAAATATTACAAGTAAAATATAGCTTTACAGAAAATATAAATAAATTACAGAAAAAATATATACAAAAACAAAATAATTACAGATAAAATATACAAATAACACAAATGAAATTGTAACAACAAAAATATATAAAAATTAAATAATTTTCAAATTTATTTTTCATCACTTTTTTAAATAATAACAACAAGAAACAATAGAGGTTTTTCATTGACGTCATCAAACGTCAGCTGTCCGCCATATTGGTGCACCACCTGTGCAGTCTTATGTAGCTAAGCACTGCAGCATTGAAATAAAATATTCCCAAATAATTTTGAAAATTACAGTTTAATTCTAATGAAAGACTTACAGTCTTATGTATATAGTTTGGATGACATATCAAAGAAAAATTATACAAAAAAATTGGCAATTATTGACAGTATTAATCCATACGAGATTCATGATTGTGAGTTCGCGATTGAGTGGAAAAGGTGGCCAGATGTAACCTACCCTGTCAGGCTGATATAGCAAATTATTTAATTTACACTCCAAACCTATTTACGATGGAAGATAAGAAAAATACAAAAGTCTGCAAGCATACAACCAATTTTTATCAGGCTGGGCTAGCGATTAAGAAAATATCTCTTTAAACCTGAGCATCATTATAAAGAGGACAAATAAGTCAAATTATTTTGCATTAAGAAAGTCGAATTAAATACATGGTCTTTTAATCAGTAGATATAGTTACAAAAATTTAATCTTAAAATATAGTTAAACGTAATTTTTTAATATAAATATTTAAAGTTGAAAAATAAAAATTTTAATCAAAGATTACCTTCAGTGAAATGTTTGGAAATTTGAGAAATTTGTTTAGTTATAATAACTGTATTTCAAAGCTGCTCACTCGCCCCCCTTTATATCATATCGATTTTTGAAAATTTCTATTTATTGTAATTAAACAGCATTTATTTTTTACAGACAATGCATTCCCAGGCTCTTCGTGAAAGGCCTTTACAAGTTTGGATAATATGTGATAGATGAAGTAAAATAAATAGCAGTCATTATAACTGTATGGCAGGCTTAGGTGAAATTTGTACGCATGTTGCAGCAGTATTATTTGCATTTGAAGCAGGAGTTAGAATAAATAATTCTCTGTCAAGAGAATTATTGGGTCAAGTCAGGGAATTCAAAATTTGCACCAGAAAAATGTTATCTTCTAGTGAATGGAATTGATTTCAGCTAAAAGAAGAAGGGTTCTGTGTGACAAAGAATTTCAAAGAAATGAAATGATATGAAATGGCGAGAACACACGCGTAAATTTTTTTATCTTAGCTATTGTCATATCTTTATGCGATATTTTCGCTAGCCATCCTTTATGTCGATTTTGAGTTAGTTCGTGCGTGTAACGACCCTGATGAGTTATTATTGCCGGTAAATGATAGAGAGGTGCCTTATTTCTTCGGTCACTACAATTTCCGTAACCAACGATGCCACAAAAAACCATAATTAATTATTAGATAAATGACTACGTAGGATTTGCTTTCACCTTAGCTCATACTCCTTGTAGGTTAAAGGGCAACCCTTATCAAAATTTTCGATACTGTAAGATTAAGTAAATAATTAAATAAAACTGCATAATTGCATAATACATAATTTAATTTCGAAAATTTTTATTATTTATTTAATAAAATGAACAAATATTCACTATTTACTGACCAGGGCAAAAAATAGGGGGGAAGTCGATGACGTAATACGAGCGAAAGGAGTTTTCAGTCCTGTAGTCATTACCGCTAAAATCTCATTCATTCAACGGAGGTCAATCTGAGATCAACTCGAAAAAAGTTCTTGAGAAAAATGTTTTAGCCTTGCAATCTTTATGATCCCTTTCTTGTCAACTAAATAGTTTCCCAAAACGGAGTAACATGGAATTCTGTGAGAGTGCGTGCAATATCAACGGCAACCATAGAGATTCAACCAGACCCATTTTCAAGGCAACTCAATTGTTGCTCACTCGAATAGAATCAATAGGATATAGAAGGGGGGCCCCCCCCCCTCACTGGTGATGATTCCGTTGCTCTGAACTAAAATTATAAAAAATTATAAAAAATAACATCTGTTAAAATTTCCTATATATGTATACACTAAGTACTGCAGTGTTATTTTTTCTGGGAATTTTTTCTGATTAATTTTGCTGTTAACATCTTTTTTTTTTTAAATCTCTCATAAAAATGTCAATTTACATAGAGCTGTTTATTAGTGAAATCGAAAAACGACCTGCTCTTTATTGATTTTAAGTTAAAAGAAGGCTCAGATAAAAATCTTAGACAAATTATGAACAGAAATATGCAAACAGTTTATTCAGGAATCTACGAGGGTGGGCTGAAAAGTAATGCCTCCATGGCTGTAACTTTTTT
>JAHWFO010011261.1:2317807-2334239 GCA_023313115.1 Rhysida immarginata
AAAAAAGTTACAGCCATGGAGGCATTACTTTTCAGCCCACCCTCGTATATATAAATACGGCAACACATATTTTGTTATGCACTTTTACCTGTGTGAACATGGACGAATATGCATGAAACTTATATGGTTGGAAAGTTCCTGTGCTCTAAATGTGCACAATATATTTTGTTTGGGTATTTGTTCACGTTAACACAGGTAAAAAGCGTTTCAAAAAAGGTAGCATTAAGGAACAGGTTGTGCACCATATTTCTCAATGCAAATTAACTCAAATCATTGTTGGAGTTCATTTGAAAGAATTTTAATTGTTGTGTTGTTGATGTTCATTTGGAAGCATTAGAAAACCGTATAACAAAAATGATTTCAGAACCTGAAGGTCCCCAGGTATACTACAGTACTATAAGTATACTATACTATATTAATCAACTATTCAAAATATTTCTCTAATTAGTAGGTAAGCATTTTATGTATTTTTCGTAGTTTCCTAAGCTATTTTAAGTTTTTTTTCATACACTTTGAAAGTAATATTTTTAATATACGAGGGGAGATCAAAAAGTAAGTTGCACTTCCACGGTATGGCCATTTATTACACCACCTATACAAAAGCTATAGCAGCATACAATGTAGGTTCACTTTTCCACATAGTCCCCAAGAGACCCTAAACATTTATCTGAACGATCAACCAACTTTTCGATTCCAGATGCATAGAAATCTCCTCCAGCGTTTTGTAACCACATGGTGACAGCTGCTTTCACCAAGTTCCATTTTGAGCTTACCAAAAAGATGAAAGTCGCATGGCGCAAAGTCGGGACTGTATGGAGGATGTTGCCAAACCTCCCACTTGAATCGCTGCAGCAGTTCGCACGTTTGGCGGGCCTTTTGAGGTGTTGCGTTATCGTGCAACAAAATCACACCGGCGCTCAATTTCCATATACAGCAGTGATTTCACGATGAATGTCCGTGCAATTCACCAGTTTGGCCCATAGAAATCGCATTGCTGCTCGCACCTCAAGTTGGGAGTGGACATCCAGTCGACGCACCATTGCTTTTAGCCCACTAGTCACACAAAACACGACGGGAAACCACAGCAACTGTCCTATCCGACGTCTGCGCAGTTAATATCCCTTTCTCCGCTTTGCCCGAGATTGCGACAACAGCGCGCTCCTGCAGCGAGTTAGTGCAACTTACTTTTTGATCTCCCCTCGTAAATACCAATTTTGAAGTTTTTGATTTTTATTTATTTTTTAAAAATTTTGTTAACACTCTTTCTTTAATAACAAAAAAGTTATCGATTTTTGGTCCGAAACAGATCTTAATTTTCCACAGTGGAATGGGGGGAGAGACGCAGAGATAGGGAGGGACAATTTAGCTCTGTTCTCCCCTCCAACTGCCTTTTTATATTAAACCAGACTGTAGGGGAGGGGGTGTCACCATGCTACATTAATGTCAAATAACATATCTATCTACCCAATTCCTACTGTACCTATTTTAACGAGCTTCAGTAGTAATTTAAGAATAACAGGATTTTTAATTGAATAATGGAACTCTTAGCAATAAAACAAAATAGAAAATGTTACCCTTTTACAAAATGATTTAATAAATTACTTAATAAAGAAATAATCTCATTTATTTGTAAGCTAATAAATAATAACTAAAAGATTCCCGCATATCAAGTTGCTTTGTAATTGCAATAAAGATGCATCACTTATAAAAAATTAACGAGTTAAATACTCAAATTCTTCGGTGATTTAAAAATATCGATCGAATTTGCATTTCCACCAAACTGTCATCTAGCCAACTGACGTTCACCGAATTGTTGCGTCCACCCAATTGACGTTCACCGAATTGACTTTCACCCAATTGTCATCCACCGAATTGTCATCCACCCAATTGTCTTAGACCCCATTTTCAAATCTATCTTTGTCCCCATTCTCACCTATCATCATGAGTCTTGGGTAATGACCGAAAGAGTGCGATCGCGGGTCCAATGGCCGATATGAGATTTATAAGAGGCGTGGCAGTTGTTACCCTACTAAATAGAGTGCACAACAGCACAATAAGAGAGTCTTTAAGTGTTGAGTCGCTACTTTTCCGCATTGAGAGATCTCAGTGGCTAGACTACACGGAGAATCTGGATTGGAGATCCTCCATAGGGCTGCTACCCCCGCGACCCTAATGGATAAGTGGGTTAATGTTAACTATCTACACATCGCGTGATTACTGATCATGCGACCAAGGTAAGTGAAAATTTTACTAATTTAACCATTATTGCTTAGCCATCTACTGTGACTAAATAGAAAAGGTGGTATATATCAGTTCGTTAGAGGGAGGGGGGGGGGGTCTAGGGGGCGTAGCCCCCAGTCTTTAAAAAATAAATTTATTTACCTTGGTCGCATGATCAGTCATCGTGCGATCTGCAGATAGTGAACATTAACCAATAAGTGGGTTTGAAAAGTAAGTATGGTTAACAAATAAAAAAGTTACGGACCAGGAGGGAACAAAATTCTTGAACGACCCTCGTATATATAAGAGCTTTGGTTTCCTCATCAGACCACTCGCAGTAGCGCTTTCACTCGACCGCCATGTTTTATTTTCTTATTTGTTGTTGCTAACCAGGATATGGCGTCGCTAACTGGGTTTCTGAAACACTGTTAGTTAACCGACTCTTAACAGAGCTGTAAACGTGGTTAGATAGCTGGAAGCAGGCAGCACAGTTGTGCTTGATCATGATCAAGAGTTAACTGTGGTTACTTAACCATGATTAAAGCATAGCGTGAACATAGTATTAACGAGAGGCACTTTTGGATTAGCTCAAGTCGATTTGGATCGAAGCGTGCATGTAAGACTCAACTCATCAATGCTTTTAGAGAAGAATAGAAAAAAAGGTCTGGAGCTCTCCATCAAACCTGGCAAAAAGTCTTCCTCGTAGAGGCATTGATAAAGGAAAGAGAGATTCAACACCTTATTCAGTTTCGTCAAATCATGATTGCAGGTGTTCGGAAATTTATGATCACAGTGTATTATTTCGATACCCCCCCCCCACCCCCCTATAATTTGTCTCAAGCACACTCAAAGCAAATGTTTATTGTCTGGATGCACGCCAACACAAACTTAACTTAAGACTCCAAGAGTAATTCAATAGCGGCGATGGAAAAGCAATAAAAAAGAGAACAATCTGAATGATAAGGAAACTGATATCTTACCGTCCGTGTGCACGCCTACTATCAAATAATCGCCCAATGCTTTCGCCTAGTTCCATCGAGGAATGCGTTAAAAAAATAAGAAAATTAGGAATCATGAGCAACGTTTATTCAAAATAAATATATTTTTTTCTTATTTTCATCCAAATTAATGAAGCACCTGTCTGAGAGAATTGGCGTGTCCAAAATGAACCATGTCATAACTGAAAAAACAAGTTAAAGAGAAACAGGCGATCAATTCATTCAATAACAATCGGCGATCTAGTTCAAATTAACCAAAATAACAACAATCCAAATAAATTATTTACCAGCCATCACACCAAACTCGGACCTGCTTCGGTTTCTTGCCGTGTTCGTTCATCGTTGCTGCTTGGGCATCGACGTCGCCTGCCTTGGTCGTCTTCCTCTTCGAGCCGACAACGTAGCAGCCACTGCTGGGAAGACGGGCGTCGGCCATTTGCCTATGCCGCAGACGATCAATTCGTCTGCTCCGATTCCTTTCATTCCTCCCATCCCCATGCTGCTTTTTTAATCACTTTTATCAAATTAACACATTTAAAATAACATTCATAATGTAAATGCGCTTCTAAATAATAATAATAAAATAGCGTACACTTTTATTATTCTGTTGCGACGCTGAAACATGGCGAGCATCGAAGCGGATTTTAAGACAGTACAAAACTTTCATTATTTATTTTTTTTGTTAGTTAAAATTAAATTAATTTTTAGAACGATTTTAGGGTAAGGTCGGCTGTCGATTATTCAATATATACATCAGAATCGATTTGCAGTGATCCTTTTTTGAATTAGAGTCTTCAATCGTATTTATTTTTCGCCTTTACTCTGCAGCCGGTACCTAGCACTGAGCTGCTAAGCAGAGTCATCTGTCGACAATAAATGAACATTTAAGAATCTCTAATACCCGGCACTCTCTAAACCGGCAGAAAATGATCTGCAAGCTTGCCAGATCAGATTTTTTTTTTTTTTTTTTTTTTTTTTTAATCTCTAATGCTTAAAATTAAATTTTTGAGGCGATCAATTGGAAAAACATACACACTTGTTTATTTAATAAAGAATTAAGGAGCAAATATTCCAAGAAGGAGCTTCAGCTGTGATGCATAATTTTAAATTTTAAAAAATTAACGATGTTTAAAAAGATAAGCAGAAAGTAATTTTATTCATTGTTGAATCCTCCCTACGAATCTATTGTGATATCACACACAATATCTTGATATTTTTACGGGGCACGTGCTGTTAACTTGAAGGGGTCGACAAAAAAGCCTGAAAAATTGATACAGTGAGCTAAGGCCTTGATCATCATATTTCCAAAAACAGAAAGTTAATCCATATTCAAATTATCGTGCAAATGGTGGATAGCCAGATGAATGTACGGACCAAGCAGTACCTAGCGATTTCTTTCCTTGACCATCATGGCGACGTGTGACCTTGTATTGTCGTGAAGGAAGCGGACGTGGTCACTCTGACGTAGCTTGGCAAGCATCAATTGTTCCACAGCTTAGTTTTATGCAGCTGGCCTATCCAATTCGTGTCAGGGTGGGAAAAATGTATTACCGTCGGTAGTGGATATACAGAAAAATAAGTAATGAATTGCTACTCCTGCACACTTAATGTCGTCTTGTTTGACCAATAAATTGCTGGAAAAAATTTGTGAAACCAACTTATTGATTTGCCCTCGTAGGTAGAGAATCGCTGAAGTGTAACTTTGTTTCTCTGCAGCCAGTCCCGAAAAGTAAAATAAATTAAAATTATTGTGGCCTTTTGAGCACATTCTGTCCTGGTGATTTGGCCCTTCCTGGAATTGAATGTCTAAGTGATTTCTTGCCTACGGCCCGTAGGCTACGGGGCTCCACCACAAAAATTTATTCTAAAAAGAGCGCCGTGACTCAAAAAGGTTGAGAACCACTGCACTAAACAAACAGAATTTAATAACTTTGAGAGAGGATAATAATCAGGTGCCAGGTTGCGGACTTATCTATTCATTAAATTTCAGGAAAATTATAATGGCCATGTTCACTATAATGAACATGGAACGCTCACACCCCATGTTGGACACTCCCCAAAACTCAGTGAATGCAACCAACAGGTGTTGAAGTGCGAGGTTCTAAAAAACTGAAAGAAACCATTCCAGGTCATCAGCAAGGAACTCTGACAAGCAATATGAGTCTGTTTGCATTACAACTGGACATTTACAGATGTGTAGCCGACGCATGCCAAACATCTTGCCTAACAAAAAGGCTGCCAGACTTCAGTGGTGTTTGGAATGCCAACATTGCACTATCTAAGAATGGAAAATATTTTCTGGAGTGAAGATTCATACTACACTCTGCTCCGGTCAGATGGACATGTTTGTGTATGGCAATTGCCAGGGAACACCTTTTATCTGAGTCATTGTTCCAACTGTGAAGTTTGGTGGTGGTAGAATCATTGTGTGGAGGCAATTTGAACTCTGAAGCCTACAAAGGACATTTTGTATAATCAAGTTCTTCCAACATAGAGCGATTTTTTTGGTAACGAGGACTGTTACTTTCAGGATGTTATTGCACCACATCATGTTTTGGCATGCTTGTACCGAGCCCTGACTTTAACCCAATCAAACATTTACGGGATGAATTAGAACATCAAGTGGGGACCAGAAAGCCACACCTGAATCTATTGTGGACATAGTTAGGTTCTTGCAGCACGAGTGGACCAAAATACCGGAAGCTATTTATTGGAACCTTGTAGAAAGTATTCCTAGAAAGAAGGCTAATGTAATTTAAGCATGTGAAGATCTAAAAGATTTTTAATAAAATAAAATACAACTTTTCATCTACATGTGTAATGTCCATTCCATTATTATAGGAGAGTGTATATGATATATCTGGTTTGCTTATAATCGCAATGATGATGTATTTCTTTTGAAAGCTATACTCAGAATTCAGTTCTCATCCGAAAACAGTCTTGCTCCTTGATACGATGAATCTTAGATCTTTCAGCGGTATATACTCCTGTATAAGTCGGCTCCCAATTTTTGACATCCCAAAAGTGGAAAAACGGCTTGACTCGTGCATAAGTCGAGGCAAAAAGAGGAAATTTTAAAATCACTTGAGAGGAATTTTTTTTTATATAACAACTATTACACTTCATTGTCAGTCTCATATTCGTCATCCATATTGACTTCAGTCTCAGTTCCATCGGCCTCACTTTCTTCATCAGACTCTTCATATAGCCTATCATCCTTAGTTCCATCTAATGCTTTATTAATGCCACATTTCAAAACTGAACGGCGAACCAATTCTGCAGGAATGCTATCCACGCGTCTTTCACCCAGTCTAGGACAAGTTGAATATCCAGCTTCACCAAATTTCTGCCTTTAGTAACACGTATTTTCCCGGGGCATATGGCAATTACTAACCAATCGATTAAATGTGAATTTGGCCTAAGAGCCCATTGGCTTAAGAGCTTTGTACAGTTGTCAAAGGGAAATAATCCACACATGAATTTTACTCTAAGTTTTACCGTTTCAATATTAATTTATTTTTAATAATTTAATATTACATTTAGAGTTAACATTATTAAGATTATTAAATTTAAATAATTATAATTAAAAAAGCTATTAAAACAACACATTAGCATGAAATGTAATATTAAGAATTAAACTCGTGTGGATTATTTCCTTTGGTTGACTGTACTTGGTAATATAATGAAACAGGCTCGCAGTGAAAAGGCCACTTATAAGAGCCCTCCGCTTTTAAGAACACTGACTCGTGTATAAGTTGAATGTGGTTTTTAGGGGTTATTTTTTGGAAAAATAAAACTTTGACTTATACACATGTATATATGGTATTAATGTAGCGCTAAGAATACTTACGTTTCCAGATTCTCAATATTTATGCAAGATCAGTGGTGAAGCCACAGCCCATAACTTGGAATTGATGGTTAGCTGCTGGGTATAAAATTACAGAAGAAAAATATAGTGATATTGTACAGAGTCAGTCAAAAAATGTACCGTATCCACACTTCAGCAAAAGAAAAAAACTATATAAAAGTTGTAACACTAAATTCATACAGGCATCAAGTGATGAATATAAGTCCTCTTTGATTCTACAATTACAGGTGTTCAAAGTGATTATCATTAAGTGGTGAGATACTTTTGAATACTGCATTTTCCTAGCAAGTAATCTCTTATGTCTAGGTGGCAGATGTCTTCTTTTATCGGGATCATCTTCATTCAATGCATGCACTATGGTAATATTGGGATGTAAGATTTCGATTTTGCTGTTACTGAAAAATTTATAGATGACTTCTAATAAAGTGTGTATACATTTTTATGCGGACTCTGTATTTAAAAAAAAATGGTTAACTTTATCCTGGACAGTGGCAACCCAGCTATGCCACTGTGCAAGATTCAAAAATTCTGAAGTTGCGATATCATTAATTAAAATTGCATCTGATTATTTTATAGGAAACGATTGCTGAATTGATTAAAACTAATTTCTGCCAGCCAACTACTAAAGGTATGATTGAATTTCTCCAAGGTGTCCAAATTTAAATTAATAATTATTAACCCGGCGTCACTCGCGCCAAATTTTATAACAGCACTATCCGCGCTGCGGTGTTTACACCGCACTTTTTAACAGTGATTTTATTTGATAAAAAAAAGAACTTAGTGAGATAACATAACATAAAATATTATTTATTATACTTTTATAAATTCCTTAATGCCAAAATTCTTCATTCATCATCATAAATAATCACTATTTCATCATCGTGGAGAATGCGTCACTCGCGCCAAATTTTATAACAGCACTACCCGCGCTGCGGTGTTTACACCGCACTTTTTAAAAGTGATTTTATTTGATAAAAAAAGAACTCAGTGCAATTTTATTTATTAACTCAAGATATTGCAATTTATAACCACATATACAAATTAGAAGAAAATAAGTGATTTTAAAGTGATTTTTAAGAAATCATGTTTATGTCAAAGATTTACTTACATGACTGCTCGTGCAGCGGTGTTTGCACCGCAAAGTGAGACCAAGCGTAGAAAACATAGCTTTAATCTTCACTTTCGATAAACTGAATGATATCAACACCGGTGCTATCTGTTGCCAATAAGTTGTACTTGAAATACATGGAAGTCATCATAAGCTAGCGCCTCTGTATGATGAGCTATATCAAAAAAATCAAAAAGTGCGGTGTAAACACCGCTCGCGCGAGTGACGCCGGGTTAAAGATTTTAATACGGTAATGGCCCTACAAGGACCCACACTAAATAGCAGTCCCCTTTTTCAATTTAGTGCTTTTCAATCTTGCACCTCGAAGTAAGTGCATCTGTGTCTTCACCTATCGACAGCCCCACTTCTAGGTGTGGTCTCATTTTTAATTTTCAGCTATGTCAATGATCAAAGCTTTAAGCACCATTTTAAAATTCTCAACTTGGCACTGATGGCTAGCTCCAAATATATCAGACATCATAATCTTAAGATAACAAAATAATTCTTTTGACTGATTATTAGCACTGGTTCATGGTCCTTGTGCAGCACTCTCTTATAAAGAGTTATTACTACTTTGGTCATTCTGAAAATAATGGAATGAAGGCCAAGGGCAAAATCAAAAGTGGTGTCCTGCAGGGTTCAAATATCCCGAGGCTTTCATATAAAAATTACGGTGTTAAAAAATAAAAACAGTACTTACTTAAAAAATATGCCTCGTATCCCTTGATAAAGCCGGAAATAAAGGCGAAACTAGTTGAATGATGACAACAAAAGAAGATGAGAGAACCACTATCCCACAAAAGAAGAAACCACCATCTTTTGTTGTAATCTTGTGTCCACAAATTTAGCCTTCTCATATTTGTATTAGTTTTAAATGATAAGGTTTTCCATTAATACGCACAGGAAGTCCTTGCACTTAGACAACTGGTTCCCAGAAAGTCGAAACATCATTTTCTATAGCATTTTTTGTAACTTTTTTTTTTTTTTTTTGTCTTTAAGCGTCTTATCACCGAAACATTGGTGGGAATTTATAAATGTCCTAAGTGTACATCGTCATAAGTTGAAATGCCGTAAGTCGAGAACTTCCTGTATTGTAGATTTATTTACTGAAGTAAAATAAAGGCCTCAGAATTAGCAATATGGTAGCGTCTTTAACATCGCCTATGTGTATCGAAGTAACTTCATCCTCAAAGCAAAGGACAACTAAAATGGAGCAGGCCTGAGCTGCCAAATATATGGGAATTTGCCCACAAATCAGGGAAAGGTGACAAACCAAGGAAATGGTTGGTGAGCTAACAATCAGATAAGCAATATAAACTGTAGAATATACAAAAGGACAAAAATAATTGAACAAAATTCACAAGGGCTGTGATTGGCTGCGGAATGTCAACGCATGATGTCTTCCAATTGGATAATTTTTGATGTCATTGACGATGTCGAGGATTGGATTCTCCTCAAAGTTGGTTTGATTATTCAGTATTTTGTCCTGGATGTTTTTATATCGCTTCTGATCATCAAAGCTTCGTAGGTCAAAATCTTCTTCTGATCATTTTCCAATTTTAATATGGACATAATTTCTTGGATGGGTCCTAACTGATGTTTCATTCTCAAGAGATGGCCTGCGAATGCAGATTTCTCGTCACTGGTGATCTACGTCATTCTCAGCTTACTAAATCATTCTTTGAACGTTCTTTTTGTGGATCTGATGTAGAAACATCTACATGTGAAGTACGTAAGTTTATATATCCCACATGCTCTATAGTCGTTGTTGCAGTTCAGGCCTGCTCCATTGTAGTTGTCCTTTGCCCTGAGGATGAAGTTATTTTGAAACCCATAGGCTATATTAAAGGCGCTACCATATATCTAATTCTGGACCCTTTACAGCAATCTCGACCATAATGAAACTATTAGATTTATTTTATAAAAACTACAATACAAAAGACCTTTTCAATAATCTCACACTGTTACTTGTTGGAGAACTTTTTGGAATGTCAATCATTTCTTAACAATCCAAGTATAGTTTCTTCTCTTATTCATCGTTTTGAGATCCACAGGTCTTATTTGAGGGTTTTTTCAAAAGTTCTCAAAATGCTAAATTTTTGAAATAAAACTGGCCAAAGCTTTAGTAGCAAATGGACTAATGAACTAATCCAACCGCTAATAAAGCTTTGGTGCAGTTTTTATTTCAAAAATTTTGCACTGAATCAGTCCGAGAACTTTTGAAAAAAACCCTCGGTGTTTAATTATCCATTCAACAACAGAAACGTGTGCATTTCCTTATGGCATACAATTCTGAGAACCTGCTGTGGTTTTTAGAAATATTTTTTCCAGATTTATCTATTGGTGATTACAAATGTTTATCCCTAAGATTACCATTAAAAATAGCCGTGTTCCAATCTTCCTTTTTAAATTACAGCAAATCAAGAAGCTATTCAAGTTTTTGCCAATGTTTTGAAGCTCTTTGCAACAGGTAATTAAGTGTATGTAAAATTTTATATCATTCATGAATCATAAATCATCACTTGTTTAATCAATTTTATTATGAAATTCACAGAAGCAATTCTGAGAACTGTTCATCAGGCTGAGGTGAGAAATTTCATTAATTTTGCATACAGAGTGGGAGAAAAGCAACTAGGTATTAAAAATTGATAATAAAGTCTGTATTTCTAATACAAATCTATTGAAACAAATTAGACTGTATTACCTCAGGTGGCGTCGGCCAGTTTTCTGAAGGAAATCGTTGGGATATTGCTGAGAACCTCCTGAATCTGGAAAATGTATCCCAACCAATGTCCTGGAAAATGCTGATCTAGCCACGTACATAAGCATAAGCAAAATGGATGGTGCACCATCCTTTGTGAAAATAAGGTCGTCACAGTTATTCCAGCCATATTACCGTAGACACACGTAATCTTCAAGCATCTGAAAGCAGTAGTGTCATAGTGTCACGCACAAGATTGAAGTACCAATTTCATGCACTTCCCATTGGTCTAGAAAATGAAATTTTTCAAAACGGACATCATAACTGGGACACACTTAATGCCCCCATTTAGAAACGAATATCATAGACATAGCGGGCCATATAGAAGCAAAAGCCTTGTTCTTTACATTTTCTTTACTTACTGATTGTTTTTCTAAATGTTCGAAATCCATTTCAAGTGTAAAATCTTGGAATTTCTGTAAACTATTAGTAATGTTCATATTAGCGCTATGGCTTGTCCAAGGCATGAACCTCGATGCAGACGCTATTATGGAATGGGCAGAGCATAGTGAAATCTGTCAATTTGCATCTTTTCAACCATCATTTCAGAATCACTGTCATGTGATACCTAGTAATAGCAGTTCTGACAACTGATGAAACTTATGATATACATAGAATTTTGTGGACTCGAATATAGCAAAACTAACTCCACGATTATGGTGCAACGTGCATTTCGACATGATTATGGGATTGATCCACCATCAGCAAAGAGCATCCGTCATTAGTATCAACAGATTAAAAAACCATGGCGTTTATGTAAAAGGAAAAGTCCAGGTTGGCCATGCACATCAGAGGAAATTGTCCATGAATTCAAGAGGCTTTTCAATAAAGCTCTGGCCACTCATCGAGTTTTCTGAGAACTTATACTATCCTTCATGTGACTGTTTGGCATGTGTTTCCACTCCAAGGGATGTTTTCAACAATTAAGCTGGTTGTTCATACCAAACCAACATTAACTCCCCATATTCCAGTCCACAGCCATAGTCTTCAGACTTTAGATCTTGCAAGTAATAGGGTTTCCAATGGGCAGAAATTCAATTCTTTACGCAATATGTATGTATTGTTTGCATTTGTTAGTCCATTTTCACAAGCTGCCTAAAGTGTTGATATTTGCAGGTAGAGGGTAAACATTTCCTGCACTTCTCCACAGACTGGAATGTGGATGGACAGCCTCTTCTTTCTCTGCTTTTGTGGTGGTCAAGACAATTTTTTATTTGTAACAGCGCCTTCCGCCCTTTCACTGTACAAAAACAACGGAATTCTACACTTCTTAGCTTACTGCGATCTTAGCTCGCTCCTGAATAGTCAAGTGGTTGGCCATCTTTGTTTATGTGCGGCTGATGCCTGTAATATCAACTCGGGAATACAAATCCTATTTAGAGACTATTTTCATCATGACTCCAGTGTTATCTCAAGTTCCATAATCATTAAAATATTGTCTAGTTATTTTTCACCCACCCTGTCGATCATCACTTACTTTTCTCACCATAAAAATCATTCCCATTTTCTTTCTAGATGGAAGCAAGTGAAACTGTCAATGTGCAGCATTTTGAGAAAATTTTAGTACAACTCGTAAGGATTTTGTAGATTATTTAGAGAAATGACTTATCTTTGGTATCCATCGTTAATTGGTTTCTAAAACATGCAATGAATGCAATAACGGAGGATATCCATGTTAAAAAAGTGGTCTTTTGTACAGTCAAACTTTGGTAAAAGTCATGAAGACGCGACGATTGTCGAGATTGTACACTCTCTGTTTCTCTAACCTGTTATTTTTGTTGTTTGTGTTGCCACAGCTATTAACAGGAGACAAGAACATTCATTGCATGTTTCATATTTCACCAATTTAATGATGACTGCATCTACGAGGGAGAATCATAAATTAATTTCAAACATTCAGAGCAAACCAAACTGCTTTTTGGAAAATTTATTTATTGCCTCATTTTTCAAAACATTCACCGCATTTGTTTATGCAGCGGTCCCAACACGTAACCAGTTTCTGAAGACTCATGTCAAATATTCCACTGATATCTTGCTTTTTTGTTTGGATTGAGGTTGGAAATAGGAAATCATTGTTTGGTTTGTCCTGAATGTTTGAAATTAATTTTTGAAACGCGACTTCCATATTCTCCCTTTATCTAACAGACATGAATATTTCAATTGATTTTTCTTTACACTATACTTAAGGTAACTTTTTTCAAGAATAAATTGCTTGTGATAATTTTTAATACACTATATACCTATTCTTATTTCAATTTTTTATTTTTTTTCTTCTAGTTACTGGATTTCTGAATGCATGCTTCACATATTTCACAGCAAACATGTTCACATGTAATAATGAAAAAAAAATACTTTTTTTTAACGTGATTTAATATGTATTATAAATTTGTACATGTTTGAATAAAACTTATTTTTACATTTCCAGTTAACTTTTTAAAAGATTCTATCACACATACAATGTACGTGCACAAAAGGCTTGCATGTCATTTTTGGCCAACAAACAGCTTTGAGATTTTATCCCATGTGAATTTCGTAATAAATAAATTCTTTGAAGTACTAATTTAAATACTAATAGTAAAATTCATTAGTATGGATTTTAGCGGATAATCGGAAAAACATTAGTTTTAACCGAGGTTCATATAAGCCGAAAATGGACAAATGTGTGAGGGAATGTCTATAAAAGAATATGAAACTTTATTAACAAGACAAATTAAATTTCAAACTATAATAAATGTAGCTTGAAAAGTTAAGAAATTTGAAGGAATTAAGTACATATAATTATATACCCAAGCTTTTAGTACATAAAATAATTAAAAGGCAAAGGCCTTATTTATCGACCTTTCATCACAAAACCTCCACAGCCGAAATTCGGGACATGGTTCATGTAAACTCAATCAAACCAAGGTTTGAAATGTCCCGACAAGTCTTTCGATTGTCATCAGTAAAAATCGCTCGGGGTAGTTTGTTTTTTGTTACTTTCTTTTACAATAAACATCTCTACTGCCATGAGAATTTCTTGGGTGATATCAATCGTCAATCGATGGAACGCCTACATCTTGGGTTTCCTCATTAGTCTTGCTAAAATTTGTATCACTTTCAGAAATGCTTGATACCACGCTCTATTTGAAACTGTAAATAGTATATTCCTTTATTATATACCGATAAATATAAACTAAAAGATTCAGCCAAAACCACTTAAACTAGATGGTTTAGATGGTGTTGATTCAGCCGATCAACAAGGTTGAATCCAACTCATCCATGAGTGATAGTCTGTCTTAACTACCGTGTCCTGAGGCTCAGCAGACTGAATATTTAGTCCCTATTAACCAGAAGTCCGTTTTTGGAGAGTCCTTATTATCCGACAGCTGAAAACAAAGACCTTTTGGCCAGGCCACAGAAATCGGTCCGCTTAAACTGAGAGTCCTTATTATCCGAGTCCGTACTAATGAAGTTCTATTATAATTATTTTATTATTAGTAGTAATTGCAATACATTTAAATATGTATTTCTTGTTTGTTTTTTTTCCGGTACAGTCAAAACCGAATAACTTGAATTCGCAGGGGACCGAACTAAAACTTTGAATTATCAGGTTCGTCAATGGGAATGGAAGTGAAAGAAACTTCTATCGTTTTTGAACGGAAATGAAAAATGATCAGGAATAAAAAAAGCTTGTTTACTTTATCATTTATGAATTACTGAATGTTATTATTACATGAAGGTATAAAAAAAAAGTGCACAGATAGAATACGTGATCCTTTCTTGAAATAATCTGCTACTGTGGCTTTCTTTAAATTTTTAAATCGTTTAACAATCAAAAAATTACTAAGATTAAAAAATAAAGGTAAAATATTTTCAAGAACATCTGCTTTTGAAATTGTATAATTCAAGTAGTCTTCCAAAACTTGTCAGCAGCCATTACATTTCTTACACTTTCATCATGGCTGTCTTTCTTCCTCCTCTACGTGATTTTTGGCACTCTTTCCCAAGTGCCTGGCTACAATGTCGTCATTGGTGAGCAAACAGGAAGTGATCACTTAATCGTCTACTTAGACGAAATCGGAAAACTCGACAGACTGGAATGTTTCTCGATTTAAAAGTTTAAATTTGCATGATTTTTCACTTTAAGGGGTCGGGACCATAAGAAAAGTTCAACTTAAGGAGTTTTTCGATTATCTGATTTTGACTGTATTATTGGTAATACAAAATTCGGTTATACAGTAAAATCCCGTTACAACATACCTTTAACATACATTTCAAAATAAGGTACACATTTAAAATCCCCGGCCGAAATCTAGGTGTTTAATGCTAAAAAGTTTCAGTTTAACATACCTCAAATTTATTTATTTACCTCACATTAACATACATTTCAGATTAACGAACTAATTTTACATTCCCTTGGTTAAATTATCCCTTCGTAATAACATACATCGTACAATACCTTAAACATCCCATGTGAAAGTTGCAAATGGCAATGCATCAACCGCTTGTTATCGAAAAATCCTGCAAACCTCATTGTTTCAAAGGCCTTGTTTCCTTAACCTGTGTAAACAAGAACAACTCCAGAGGAATGGCTAGTAAAATTCAACTCAGATATGGACAGGGAAAAAAGAAAATAATTCTGTTGATAGACAATTGTTCAGCACATTTTGTAAATGTACCTTTAGACAACTTTCGGTTAGAGTTCCTTCCACCGAATTGCACATTTACACTACAACCATTGGACCAAGACATCATAAAAAACGTGAATGATCATTTCCGGCAACGTTTATTGCAAAGACTATTACTTAATGAACGGCTGCGTACTGCAAAGTTATAAATATCAAGGATGGAATATTGTAAACCATGATAGTCGAGGTTCCTGGTTCGAACCCAGGTCGCAGAATTTTTCCTTCCACTTTTCAATAGAAGGGGGGGGGGATCAAGAATGGAATTGAAATGCTTGCAAGTGCCTGGAATTGTGTCCAACCAACAGTGATTATGAACTGCTGGTGGAAGCCGGATTCTCCATTGCAGCAATAAGCGAAGAAGAAGAGACCTGAAATGTAAAAATGAGAGCCAAACTCATGAGGATTTGTGGCAAGAAGTTGTCGCTGTTTTCAATGTGCCACCAGAAGTAAACTTCGAAGATTATGGCTGTTTAGAACCAGAAGTAACACCCATCTCTACTTTTGTAGTAATGGAGGCTATATAAATTCTAAGAAGTTATTTTGCACAGCATATCGATGCACCAGATTCACTTTACTATGTCAGATATGGACGATTTTTTGGGGAGGAAAGTTATGGAAAGAAAGCAGAAAAGCAGAAGGTCATTACAGATTTTTTTTTTTTAAATTAATCCACTGTAATACCACATGTACATATATTCAGTATTTGTAATGAATAAAATAAAAAGCTACACTTCATGTATTCTTACGTTTTTCTGTGCACATGCTGTACAGTGAACTTATGTGCATCGCTCACAAGCCTCCCCCCCCCCC
>JAHWFO010011261.1:2339327-2380154 GCA_023313115.1 Rhysida immarginata
AGAACCATAAAAGTCAGACATAAAAATAAGCACAATAGAACAACTATATTAATGAAAAAAACATTTTTCAATCTATTCAAAGCCCTATAACTGGCCAAGAGTATCAAAGATGTAATTCACACTCTAAGAATAGTCAATCTTCATCTTAATACATCAAAAGAAAAATAAATCTACTTCCCCAAATAGATAATTCAGAATAACCTATTAAAATTAACATAAAAGTGAGAAATATTAAAAAACAAAAAACAATAAATCAATCAAAAAAATAGATCTAATTAATATTGAACCTAACATTCATGATTCATGACGTTTTTAGGTTCTTCTGTAACACATTCTCCCAAATCAATCGAGGGTGGTTTCCTCACCATGTATCAACTGAATAGGGTATATATACGGCGACCATTCGTCCTTTATTTCGAAGTGCTGTCCTTTAGATTTATTTTCTTTTGAAAAAAATTGATTTGGTCCTTTATTTTTACAATCATGTGAGCCAATGATTTTTTGTACATAGTTAAGCTTCAGTTTTTCATAAACATTCTGAAAATGGAGTGCTAGAATATTTCAATGTGCAAAACTTTCATAAGTTTGAAAGAATTAACTAAAGTATGATATGTACGTACTGGCTGTCCCAAAAATGAGTAACAATTTGAAAAATCAATTAAGGCGATATAAATGTACGGTCTGCTGTGTTCTGCTTAGGAAACCAGGGAATTTATTCGCACCAAGTTTCAAAATTGGCTACAAAGTTCGTCAACAGATGGCATTGCTGACAGGATGGCGTCAATGTTTTCAAAAGAACCACCATTTGCAGCAAAACGGGCGTCTGGAAATTTTGCCATAGCTATATACTGCTTCATTAGAAATAATGTGCTACACAAATCAGTCATACTGTAACCGTGGGGTATACCGTAATCTTCAATATACAAAACTGAGGGAAGAAATGAAAGTTAAAAACACTGCATATTATAAAATATAAATGTTATTTAATATCCCTATAATAAAAGCAATGAAAATATTGCGCTGGAATATCTCAAGAAATACATGTCAGATCAAAATATAAAAAAATACATGTTCACTATTTTATTTTTTTAATGCTATCCAACGACACCAAAATCAAGCGACTCTCCTCTTCGATTTTTGGCGATTACAGTGTCATCTGTGAAAAAAATGGTATCAATCGCAGGTTAAATTAATGCATTTTTTCCTGGAGAAACCAAATCCGCAATAAAAAATAGGGGTTCCTGTTTAAGATTTCTTTGTTATCCTCCAACCACCTCCAGGGGGTGAAGATAGGGGGTCAATTTTGGTATCATTGGATAGGTCCTTCGAAATGAACAAATTTTATTCTAAACGTTTTTTGATCTGATGCACAGTTTGCGAAATATTTCAATGTCTTCACTTAAATCAACCACCCTTATCATATAGCGAAAATTAGGATATATCAGGTCATTAGAAATGAGGCGCATAGTAGGTCAGTGTTACGGCAGATGTGAAAAGACACTGATGCACGGCCTTCAATTCTAACTAACTGATATATACCCCAGCCAGTTAGTACAGATTGAGGACACTACCCTTAACTGATTCATGGATCTACTTTATGGTTATCATGCAAAAAAAAAAAGCTATGAATGGTCATAATTCATGTGAATTTTGCATCCGATTCTGTCCCACAACGATGAGCGTACACAGTTACCCTGTATGGAGCCACAGTCTCTTATGAAAAACCCATCAAGGCATATAATCACCAAAACCAAATACAGTAATGCAAAAGTAAAGGAGACATTAGCAGCAATGGCAAATGGATGATGCAGTCATAAAAAAATTTTAAGTCATTTGCAGCTGAACTCTTGTGACATCTGAGCATACATTTTAGTTCTCTAGCGTATGACTTTTTTTGATGAATTTTTTAAATGTAGTGTGCAGACGTCTTGAATACTGTGACTATACAAGATCAAAGACCATTTATCAAAACTGAGTGTTTACGTGGTAAAACTCCAACCGAACTTCATAGTGGTTTGCACGCACTTTAGGGTAATCAGACAGTTGGTTGTATCACCATATTGTGTTGGTTGCGTGTTTTCATGAAAGTGTATCATCTTCAAATCGTTGTTTCCTGAATGCTGCAATGTGAGGGAACATCAACCACAAATTTTCTTTTCTACAAAACTTTCAAAGCACAGTAAAGTGATGCTGCTGGTACCCCTTAGCATGTGACATTTCCTTTCATGAACATCTGTCACAAGTTCCACAGTCTGTCATCTGTTGGTGCTTATGATCTTCCTGGACTTTGGTCGTCTTGTATGCAGACATGTCTTTCATAAAACCATGCAACCCAATGGAACACAGTGCTACTGTCTGATCACCACAAAAAAAATCTCGTGTTTAATGTCGTAAAACACGTTCTGATGCCTCAAAAATTCACCATCTATGCACCATTGCTGCCACCGTATACATTATTTTGAAATGACCCTCGCATTAGTAAATGGTTAAATGACTCCTGCTTAATCTTATCTTTTTCTAACGTGCCTGATTCTGCATACCTGCTATCCACATTGCTTTTAGACAATACAAGTAGATGGTTAATATTTGTTTATGAATGCTAAGTGAATTGATGAATATGCACCAGAAAGAAGACCAGCTCTGAAGTACCTAACCAAGATAGCTTTAAGACCACACATAATTCAGATTTTAGGTTTATAAACCCCTTTTATCTATTCTACCCTAAGTTTGAGACAGATTTTTGGATTTATCAGGCCAACTCTCATTGGTTCAGATTTTTCCACCACTGAGAACTCGGGGACAAGCTTTACGATCCAAGAAAGTTTATAAAGGCTAAAGGATTTATTATGTTCTAAATAAAACCAATGGTTGTAGCTATGCTTCGTATGGGCTTGTATTTTCTAAGAATTATACATTGAGTGACCAATTATGCTACCAGGTTGTATTTCCCATAGCTATTGTAATAGCTCATATGCAACAGGACATAGGCTCTACTAGTGATAGAACCAGTGTGTACAAAAATCTTGCCGTGGCTTGAGAATCGTATTCAAAGATATCAGCAAATTGATGAAACAATGGTTATTACACCTGAATAACCTGTTAATTTCATTTCCTGTAGGTGAGAGATTACATTGGTCTACACATCCATCACAGGGCAATTCTACTTGTGACTGATTGCCTCTAGACGTCCTATCACTCTGCATCTTGTTTGCATATCCTGATACGATACGCCTTGGCTAACAATTAACTGCAACTACTAAAACGTTCTTAACTTTTTAATTATTCCGACAGAAACGGTTCTACCGTTTTTTTATGTGGTGTTGGAATGGTATTGGGAAGGCCTTCTGCACCCTCTACCAAGTTTGGTTCTAATCGGATAATTTTTGAAAAATCCCTTAATTTATGGACATGGTGTATAAAATAAAATGATATTTTGTTAAACCAATAAGAATAAGTTCCAGGAGCAATAAAAGTCATATAAACAGAAAAACTTCATTACTTTGCTATAAATATTGCATATAAATCTTAGGATATTTATTATAACAGAATAAATTAATAAAATTTTTAGAAGTATATAATGATAAAATAAACAAATAATTGGCTTTTTGTGATTGCTAAGATCTGTTGATACAGAAAGTTGATCTGTTAATCCTCTCAAGGATCCATTTCTTTTTTAATCTTTTGCCTGTCCAAGTTTTCCCTATGCATAACAATCGATGCACAAATACAAGGTGATTTAGAAGACACTGGGATTTCTGAACAGTCTTCTATAAAAAAAACCCACCAAAATGTAATAAATCATCAAATAGAGAAACTCTGCAAATTTTTATAAGATATGTTCATCTTTAGTAACGCAACAGTTATTAATGTTATAAACTAAAACTACATTATCTATCTAGAACGTCACAAATTGTTGGCTGTGAAATCTGCAATTCCCTGCTCCTAATCGATCTCCTAGGAATTCAATTAAATGCCTTTTTACACTCATTTTCTCAAGCAGTAAGTCCATCTCTGAATTCTATGTATTCTTAACGTATGGTTTTATCTGCATTGCAAATTCAAAACAGATTCCTGCACATGAATGCTTTTTTTTTGTCATGCAACCATGCCATTTTTTTTCATCATTTTGTCCTCTTTGCAGTGTTCGTAAATTCCCTACTCCCCAAGATCCTGGCATTCGTAAATTCTTGCTCTCTTGAGCTTAGCAAACGTAGTTTATCTTGGCTCAGTTCGCTCGCTCAGAGAAATGAATGAAAACAATATGGCAGCTCAAAAGAAAGCTTTATAACTTTAACGAATTTACATATTATTTTATGTTTTCTTTTGTCATTTTTTTGATATTTAATTGCCGCCAGTTTTCGAATTCATTTCCTTTTATGTTATTTTAGGTTCATTTTAGGTTCATCGTTCTCTAATAAACAAGGCGATCACTTTGCAAATAGTAGAGATTTGTAATTGCCGATAGCCATGTTATTGAACAATGATCATGTTGGTTGATGTAAATCATTGATAAATTACAATGGGACTCACTAAGAGCTGTGTGAGCCCTAGTGTAGAGCACTTTTTGACACTGCTCAGTTTTCGAACATAGCCCTTGCGATCAAACAGCAAGGTACCGTATTTTTTGGACTATAAGTTGCACTTTTTTCAGAAATTTGGGAACTACATCACATTTTCAAGATATAAATTTTGACTGTTCAATAAAATTTTCACCTGTGGGAGTTATATAAAGGTGCGACTTATAGTCTAGAAAATGCAGTTCACTATTGTCCTTGCTCCTGAAAAATTTCCACAGTTTCTGTATTCGATGATATATTTTGCAGGGTTTTTTATAGAACATAATTCAGAAATCCTGACTTCTCAATAACTTTTTATTACAGATTATAACATGATATTTTCTAAAAGGGAAAAGCCTTATTTATTATGTCTCGGGAAAAAAAAAAAAAAAAAGCTATTATGCTACATTATCGTGTGCATCATACGTTATGCACAGGCATATGAAACTGACTGTGGACAGGCAAATTGCTATGGAATCCAGACAATTTTGATTACCACTATATTGCTCCTTCAAAATGTTATTGTAGGATCTAAGAAGGGGTATGGAGGTCACGGAGCTGCAATATCAAGTGTCAAGGTTTTTGAATCCAAAATTGAGTGCCAAGTCATATAGTTTCTTCTACCAATCCTGCTGCTTATCCAAAACAGAACTTGGTCCCAATTTTCACCAACTGCTATTCTTTGCAGCGGTGATGGGGCCATAGATTGTTTTGGTTGGCCTTTCAAAACAGTGTCTCATTTATGTTTTACAATGTTTCTTAATCTAACATGATAGAACGTCACTTATGTTTTACCAGTAAAGAAGCTATAAAAAAAAATCTGCTTGCGACTTGCAGAATTCATCCACTTACCCCATATCCTGCCACGGGGCCTATACTGTGTCCCAAGTAGGGGTCAGCGTATTCTCGCCCATACCTAAGTAGGTATGTGGAGATGTCAGTCTTTGTGGTAGCAGGGTTTGGAACTAATACAGAACTTTAAGTGGTGATAAAAGAAAATAAACCAAAATTAACCAAAATGCTCCGTTATTAGTAGGCAAAGCACAAGCAAAAAAGAAATAAAGGAAAATAAAATATTAAAATAAATGTAAACAATCTACTCTCTCATTCACAACATTAAGTAATACTAAAATTTAAAAAAAAAATAAAAATAAAAAAATAATTTTGAACTCAAAAAATATTTTAATGCATCATTCTGATTTTCAATAAAATGAAAAACGTTTTCACCATTCATAGATATAAAGCAAAGAACTTGTTAGCATGCACGATTTTTACAATTTCTATAAGTACAGAATACCAAAATTTATGTTCAATTATGCAGACATACAAATACGGACTGTAACGTTCCTAAAAATCCCGCCTCCCCACCCTTCCTTTAGTGTCAATTTTCTTATGTGATTAATTTATTTTAGACTGACTATCTGAGTTTTTGAATGAGACTGCCATCAATTTCCTTTGATCTACTTTGAAGAAATTTTGTATCAATTTATGTCTGACTACAAGATTCACCGGGACGAGCTAACACAAGAAAGTGTTTTTGGAGTTTTCTCCAGTGAAATTATTTAACTCTGTATTGAACCTTAGCTTCGCTATGAAGCAGGCTTTTATCATGATAGTTCAGCCAAGTTAATTGTTGTGAATAAACTATGGAGTAGCAATTGTACTGTAATATGAGTGGATTATAGAAATAATTTTGATACTGCTCGACCACACCCATGCAAGCGTCTTGTCAGGTGGTGCTCTCACATTGTGTGGTGTGTTCCAAAGGTTACACACAGCTGCCACACACAGCAATATTCGGAGTTTGGGGACTTTCGAATCACCTTGTATTATGTCTTGAGGATGGTGCTGCAAGATGTATTGCATGCTAGCAGTTCGGGAAAAAGCTAATTTTCCTAACAATTTGAAAGTAGAAAGATTTCGAAATTGGAAAAAAGCGAATTCGTCGCCATTATAATTAAAAGAGGATATTTACTTTAGAGCCAGCATGCTCAGAAGACGAGTAGAAATAAATGTGAGGATGGGCATATTACCCCTCAGTAGATATGCTGGGAATATTCTCCTTGTTTATTTTGTAAGTTTAAAAGGTTTCTCCGTTGTGCAGCCCCTGACTGTGGAGCGAGAGGTGTTGCAAGCCCTGCAGTTGAGTAACCTTTATTTAGCTTTCAGTACCTTGTCGAAAAGGTACACTGAGAAATCATAGACCAGCAAGTACTTCGTCCTGTATAAGCGAAGATCAGAGAAAATAGCTTCAGAAAATTCATTAAAAGACTCGGGTAACGGGCGGGGATCCCAGACCTATTACTAATGAATCCCCCCTTGACCAGTCAACACCCAATCCTTGGTTGAGCTTCCTACCAAACCGGTTGCTGCTTGGTTCCTTAGAGAATTTTTGTTGTTTTGCCATCGAGTAGTGGATAAGTGATCTAATCTATGAACTAAGTTGAAAGATACAGAATCTTATATCCTACTTGGTTCTTTGAGAGACTAATTATCATAGCAGTGTGTGCCCAGTATTTGGGAAGGTGCTTTGAATCATTCATTAATATTAATACTGTGTGTTAATGGATACAAAGCTCTTGGTGCTTTTTTTAGCTAAAGTTATAAACCAATTAATACTGAATCAGAATGATTGCGATGATTCAGGAGTAATCACATGTGGGGAAGAGACTGATAAATTAAAGACAAATGATGATATTCAATCCACGTGCCTACCTGTTTTTTTACACAGTGAGGAACCACTAAGTCCTTCAGTTATCGAAATCAGAGTGAAACTGAGGAGGACAGTAATACAAGTTGATTTCAAGCCCTACGTCCCAAAGAGTTGATTTCAAGCAAGACACAGCACAGTAATACGAGCCTGTAAACGTTTTATTGTGAGCTCTTAAACACTGTATAGCTTGAATGAATCTTTGAAAGCTCCGAAACTTATAGCTAAAGACTGGTTTCCATTTAGTGTCGGTTCGGCGTCTTGTCATGTGCGGCATCCTTTTTTGCAATCGTCACCTGTGAGACGCGCCTTGATTAGCACGCGCGTGCAGTCGTTTTCCATTTAGCGACTTTCAACTGTTATCCTGAATCTGGTCCGATCTGATTGGTCAAGTCACTGCAAACAATTGTCGCTCTCTCAAGGTGATGAAAAAAAGAGGACATCAACCACTCCGATTACATTCATACTTTGAATTTATTACTATATCATTTTTACTTAATAAATAAATGATTCATGAAATTTTTATAACCTGTTTATTAATAAATTCACGAGGGAAAAATCGCGAGAACCCGTGTCGACGAACAGCAGCTACAGCAGCCATGATTCTCCATCTGAATCGGCGAAGACAACTACCCAGAATCCATAGCGAAGTATAGAGAGAGTTTCTCTATAGACTGCACTTGATTGGTTAGATCAAAAAGATGCCTAAAGATCTAGCCATGCCAGATCTTGAAAAGACACGTGACCGATGCCGAACAGACGCAAATTAGAAAACGAGTGCGTGTTTTAAAAATTCCAAAAAAAGACGCAGATGCCTAACTAATGCCAAACCGATGCTAAATCGGCCTTAATGGTATTGTTGTATAAATAAATACAGTATTCATTACTATAGTTTTTTGCCGTAGTTTTTTCTTCTTGAATTAAGGGGTAGAAACACCTTTCTGTTGATTGTATATGTCACAATCGTGTTTTTTTTTTATGATAAATCATGGTTTACTTTGGGGAGCATAATTATTGAATCCCCGGGAACCCATGTATTTCAGTTATTGAGTCCCGTGTTATTTATTTAGCATACTCTTTCAAAAAAATTAAAAAAATCACGTTCATTAATAATATTTTCTTCTACTCATTCAATACCCGCTGAATTATACTAATAACCCATGGTGGAAAGAAACAAGGTGTGTGCAATTTGATTCTCAAGTATGAACAGTTTCGCACATGACGTCATGTGGATTGCAAAATGTGCGCATCATTGCCATCCTAACCAATTAGAGACAACATAGGTAGCATTTAAATACATAATAATTATTAGGGGAAGTCTTGTATTTAGCAGAAAATGATAATTAAAATTAAATACTTTTTAATATTAAATTTCATACGAACAATACATAGCCCGCGTGTCTTTTTCCAATGGCCGTGCAATCCACATGACGTCACGACATGCGCATGAATCAAATTGCACACACCTCGTTTTCTTCCACCATGCTAATAACCGGAGATGAATCTTATGAAACTTTTCCTTGATTCTGGGCCTCTTACATGCCATGATGTCAGCAGTTTCACTTTCACTCTGCTTTTACGTTGAAAAACCTTGGCTATGATTCAAAGGATGTGATGTTGGTGATCACATGTTATGTCTTAGGCAATGAACTGTTAAAAATTGCGCCAACATAGGGAATTTTACAGTCTAACCTGACCAGACAAGAAATCCGTAAAATAAATTTAGCGTCTTACCAGACACTTAAAAATTTCAAAATGGCGTTCAACTGATATATAAATTTAACATTATTATTAACCCTGGTAAATGTTACACTGTACTTTCCGGTGACATAATACACGCATACACACACGCAAACGCAACACACACCACCAATACAAAATCAAATAAAAGCAAAACTAATTATCTATGTCATTAAATTAAATTTTAATCAACCAGCAAAACAAATATCAAGTATTTATGTATCATGCAAGTATGCTCCTCAACAATAACATATCAATTATTATATATCAAGTTAAAGTCATCAATCAATATAAAAAAAAATACTATTTATTGGAATGGGAGTGGGAGTGCAACTATTCTAAATAAACATAATAAGAGTAACAATTAAATAAAAAAAAATTATTATAAAGTCAAAATGAGCAAAATTCACCACTGTTTTTTACCATTATAATAAAATATGGGGAGAAAAACAACTAAAATTGAGGGGGAGAAATAACTTAAAGTGCAACATCATGCATACTAAGAAAATGAGTGTCAGGAAGTGGCAAAGTATCAATAAAAAGTTTTAAAAATTTGGATGGATGAGGCAATCGATATAAGAGAAATGAGAATACCATATATTTTTAGTATGAAAAAAAAAAATGATTAAAGCAGAGTTCAATAGCTATCGTTTCGATAGGTTTTCGTGAGGTGGTCTCGCCAGTTTCGATAGAACAGAGAAGGCAGTCCTTAACCCTACGAAACAGTCCTAGCTTTCGAAGTCGTACAGCTTCGTGAGAAACCTATCCTGCTTGTTTAAAGATAGAGGATTTGTATGGGTAGATCGGGTTTCGTGCTATTTGCAGAGCTTATGTTGATGTCTGCTTTCAACAATGTTCAACGGAAAATTACAGTTAGTGTTTAAAATTGAACAAGAAATAAACAGTAATAAAAAAGAATTCTCTGAAAAGCGCCTGAAGAAAGTGCAAAAACCGAAAGTAAAACAGCGTCTGAACAATGACCACCTCCCTTAGCGTTTCGATAGCATGATCGTCACGATTCTCACCTTCGCTCAATGGCTACAGTTACAATGATCATCCACCCATTTGGGTGACTTTCGGTGAAAATCATGAACGTTTGCCAAAAGTGTGCACGAAAGTGTAAATCCATGCATTTGGGTGCATTTTGGTGAAAATCATCTGTGAGGAGGAATGCAGAGAAGTTTCAGAATCATGAATTGTAGTGTCAAAATTTCTATCAATTCACGTACAGTCGAACCTCAATAGCTTGAATTTCACAAGAGCAGTAAAAAAATCGAGATATGGAGGGTTTCTTTTAAATCAAGATTTTTAAGTTGCTAGACAGTGTGAGAGTATAGAGAACAATAAGAGAGAAAATGGTACGTGTATAGTTAAGCCACGTGTAAGTGGCACCAATAAGGTCAGAAATGCGCATGCTCAAACATCTTGTAAGCAAAGGAGCTCAAGAAATTTTTTTGTGATTTTTGTTCGAGATATTGAGGTTCAACAATATTTAAAAGAGTGAACTAAGACATCAGAAAAGTTTGAACGCATTCTAGAATATGTTTCTTCTTTCAGCGACATGGTTCCCGTGACCAGAAAGATATCATGTTTCAGGGAGGGGAGAATCAGATAGCAAATTTTCAAATGTTATTTTTTAATATTATGTTAAACTGAAAACTTCTGATTGACACATATACTTTATTATCCTTGATTAATTTTATTCAATGGTACCCATGAAACGTTAGAAGACCACGATAGGACTATGTTATCAGGAAATAGTGGGCAACAATTGGAAAAGCAAAGCCCAAGACAGAGCACTTTGGAAATGTTTAGAGGAGACATATCTTGCAATGGATTGGCCAATGTTGAATATTACAATGATGATAAACAGGATGTTCACAAAAGAACATAACTTCGAAAGGCTATATTTACTAGACTACAGAAACTCACAGATCAGAAGGCTATATAATAACAAGTATTTGGACATTTGTTCGTAAAAATTTAAAACTAACTGCTTCATTTGACTTGTTGAAGTTATATGACTTGAATAGCAATGGCATGGAAATCAGCATGGTAGCCATGATAAAAATAAGGTGGGTTTCAAAATGATATGGCCAAGTGTCATCCCCCCCCCCCAAAAAAAAACAGCAAAAAGTAAAGTTTTGTTTTCTTAACATTTTTTAATTGAAGACAATTCTTAACGAATTGTACCTTACCCAAAATTATCTTAATAAAGTTGTCTAACAAAAGCCGAAAAAAAACAAATAGTTATTGCGTACATTTGGCATTTCAAGATATGACCATTTCTCTCTAATGGCCAATAAATCCTCCTTTCTTTAATAAAACTTCACAAATCCTTTTGTTCATGCTGATGACAAGATTTTGCACCACTGACAAGTCGATTTCTACCCAGGCTGTGATGATGGCAGGTTTCTGATCAGTGATATTGCTGTATTGCTTTGCATTGCAATAAACTGATTGAACCAAGATGCCCCACAGATTTTCCATTGGATTCAAGTCTGGAGAATTACCAGGTCACTCAATTATTAGCATGCCATTACACACGAACCATTTCCACGTCGAGCATGCGGTGTGAATGATGGTGTTGTCTTGCTAGAAAAAAGAATCAATGACGAGTACACGAACATTATAAAAAGCGGGAATATCTTGAAAAATTACAGATCAAAAATTAAAAAAATATAAGTTAATGTTTTTTAAAAAACTATCCAACGACATCAAAATCAAACCCCACCCCATTCCCCGTGTTTTTAAACGTTCATGTATCCTTCTTTCATTTTAGTCAATTACAGCGCCATCTGTGAAAAAATAAAATGATATCAGTCATGGTCAAATTAATGTATTTTTTTCTGGAGAATCGAAATCCACAATAAAAAATGGTGGGTTCCATCTAATATGTCTTTGTCAATTTTGTTATCATTGGATAAGCCCCTTCGGGACAGAAAAATTTCATTTCAAACGTTTTTTGATCCACAGCGTCGTTTTCGAAATATTTCAATGTCTTCACTGAAATCGACCAACCTGTATAATTATACTTAAAAAAAAAAAAGAAAGAAAAGAACACGCTAGGAACTATATTTCAGGTGCACATGCCTTTCTCGTTCCTTCATTGCAAAGGTAACCTGTCTTGAACTATCGTTGGTAAGGTTCTATAAACAACTGCTTCCTGAACATAGTCATATGGGGGTTTTCCAGACTCAACCATTTCCTCAGGCTGCGAGCAACCATCTGTTGAATGTGTTGGATACTGTCTTCCAACACTTAATGCCTAAACCATAAAGAAACCAGAGGGAAGATTCGTGGAGGGTGAATGTCATCTGTTATAACATTTTTCAATTCAATGGTTCCTTCTACCAAATGACTAACGGAACACCAATGGGCTCTCCTATCAGCTCCTTCATTGCCAATTTATACATATGTAAGTTAGAAAACCAAACACAGCATGTGTGTCTGTATCTAACGTTCACAAAGACAGACTGCGTATATGATTCTTAGGTCAAACCAAAGCCAAAAGGGCACAAAGATGGTTGCAGAAAACGAATTGACGAAACCAATGTAGCAATTAATCCACTTACTGGGAGCAATGCAATCACCTAGAAACTTCTCTCAGCAACCAAACAAAACTTCAGAATGCCCATTCATAATAATAAGTAGAGTGGTGGCGGAAGTTGATTTGTTATCATGATATAGCCTTTCGAAGTTGGTATATTCCATTGTGAACACTCTGTATAACAAGAATAGTAAATTAATGTCGGAATGCGGAACAACGTAAGTAAGTTCTGTACAACACTGCTGAGAGAGTGCCGACCCCTGACTTATCCCATGTCGTATTTTCCGATGTCCCCAGGGATGGGTGTCAATGTGATCTTATTAATTTACAATAATATTATTCTCATTTCTCTTATAAAATATTATGTGTAAAGCATCTTATTGAATACAGCTACCAACTACTCCACATACCCAGCTACAGCTGCATAAGAAGCCACTGGTTGTGCTGCAGCTGCCGCCGCCGTATACGCCCTTGCTGCAGCCGCAGTATAACCTGCAGCGGCTGCTGCATAGCCAGCCTGAAATAACCAAAAGAATCATCAATGACCACTGAAATTATCCATTAAAAAAAAAAAAAAATTCAATTTCCAACAATCAAACGCTTCAATACATCTTTTGCCTCGACATTATAGCTTATTTTTTCAGTTATACAAAAGAAAATCTCCGATTGTTATCTACGTATATTTTTCATGCAGGATCAAAGAAAGCATGCAGCATTCGCGCAGCAATGACTTGATTATTAAACTACATGAAAAATAACAAAATAACAACTGGTATTTTCTCTCAACTATTCCCGCACAACCTTACGTGATAATCATTTTTAAGGTATGCAATTAAATTATTCCAAAAAACATTTGAAAAAAAGCACATTTTTATTTGATTTTCATTCTCTTTCTAAAATGCGACGAAAACTGAGCATTCCTTAAGAGTCCTCACAACAAGAACAACAATATCCAATACACGTTTTCTATAAATAGATAAAAAGCAGAAAAACGGGAACGTACTCATTGAAGACTACAGTGTTATGTATAGCCATTAGATGGTAATCTAAAGAACGAACAGGAGTTTGATGTAAATATGTGAACATGACAGTTGACATGCAATGATGTGCATTCATAAAGAAATAACTGCTTAATACACGAATTGTTAAAAACGCTGCAAAGCATCATTCAAGTTCATTAATGGTGAAACACTACTAAGTAAGGCCTGTAGTGCCTTTCAACAAGTTTTATGATGTGCAAATTTGTAGAAAAATCCTTCCTAACATGGATATCATTTAAACAGTGCACAGACAAAATCCACAAATATTTGAGAACACAAAGGAAAAAAAAATAAATAAATAAAAAACAAAACAAAAAAAAAACAATTGGCTGATGGTGATCACGGCTTCACCTATTGGACGACGACGACTAATGCACATGCACTTACCAAATTTTTATCACTGCCTTCCTCCTATGGGATTGTCAACTCCTAAAGGAATTGAAAAATAATAACTCTCCTACTTGTTTACATTCCAAGAATTATGTGAATGAGTCATCTTCAAAATACGCAACAATTTGTAACATGATAATGATGACCGAGTGGAAAATTTTGTTCACTTAACGAAAACATTTCAAATAACAAACTACGAGGGCTGATCAACAAAGACCGAGACTGATTTTTTTCCTGCCTGTACCACGAATATTTGAAAAGAGTGTGGTTTCATTTACGTATAATGTCCACTCTTGTATCGTTCTATGTTGTAGATCCTACTCGAGTTTCACTAACACAAAATGGAAGTGGCACGAGAGGAGCAGTATGGTGCACTAAAATTCTGTTTTCACTTAAAGCATACAGACTCTGAAGCTCACAAAAAGATACACTACCTCGTGCAACAGTGTTTAGATGGTTCAAGGAATTCAAAGAAGGCAGAGTGGTCTCTGTAAAGAAAGGTGGACCTGGCGTTTCTGCCTCTGATGTGACAAAAGTCAACGTCAATGCAACTGCTATGATTGTCCGTGAGGACTGACAGATAACATTATGTAACCTCAGTGGATTGTTGGGAATTTCATATAATCATCCCCATACGACCCGTGTTTGTGCACATTGGGTGCTGCTTCTGTTAACTCCTGAACAAAAGGCTGTGTGAATGGAAACATGCCATGAGGTGCTGTGCCTCTTTGCTGATAGAAGGGATGCATTTTGGAATCAGTTATCATCGGCGAAGAGTCATGATTGTATCATTATGATCCTGAAGGAAAACAAGCCAGCACAGGGTGGAAATCGTCAGATTCTCCAACCCCAAAAAAGGTGTTGTTCCATCTCCAGGGAAGGTGATGGTGATCACATTCTTTGACTGTAATGGAATGATTTACCAGCATGCAGTTCCTTCTCACTCTACTTTTACAGCAGCCTACTACACATCAATATTGGCTCAAACGAGAAAGCACATCGTAAAGAAACGACCACAACTTCATCGGCTGGTGGAGACTTCATTATGACAATGCACTGCCTCACATTGTGAATCAAGTCATGGAGTTTTTGGCTAAACTCAACATTACCTGTGTACCATATCTGCCTTATAGCACCGATTTCACACCCTGGGACATTTTTTTATTTCCATCGCTAAAACCAAAGCCCAGAGGCATTCGATTTGAGAACTCTAAAAAAGTGAGCAAGAAAAGTGAGGAGATTCTCAAGGACCTGACAAAGAATGGCCTGCATCACACGTTCGAGGACTGGCAGAAACGATATAAAAAATACATTCAAGTAGGAAGGGACTACTTTGAAAAAGATCATGTAAACATTGAAATGGAATAATAAACATTTGTGGAAAAAAAAAATCAGTCTCAGTCTTTGTTGATCAGCCCACGTACTTTCTGATAATTACTTTAAAATAATACGGTATAGGGTTATTCGTAAGTCCTTCCGGAGTTTTAGAAGGCAATACAACAGTAACCAAGATAGACTAGCCAACGGTGTGGTACAACCAACTCGTGCAAAATTCAGCGAGCTGGTTCTATGCCAGTTTTTCACTCTTTATCTACATTTATTTCCTGATAGATGCTGAATAGACACCAGAAGCTACTTTTTTTTTGTTTTTTTTTTTAATTACCAGTATACAGGTTGAATTAAAAGTAGGGCAGTTCTTTGAGGATTGTTTCCTAAGGACAAAATAAATTTAAATGGCAAAATGGTACATTCACACAGGCTTCCATTTGGCCATGTAACAAGAGGGGGGGGGGGGGGGGAATAAATAAATAAATATAAAAATTCTGTTTGGGGAGCAGGTTCCTTAAAACCCTAACTCCAAAATGCTTCAAAACTGCCAAACAATTTATGTACAAAAAATATTTGTATCCATAAAAGGAGTCCGTTCAATTCATTTTTATTGGCCTACACTCACCAACAGTGAATGCCTGTGTTTGTTTCTGAAATTCGATGTTTTTTTTCTTTCTCAAATTGACTTAAAAACTCATGATTCGAAAAGATATGTTAAAATTTTGAAAAAAAAAAATTCTGTCTGTTCTTATGTTTGAACATATGTGACCAATCTTGTGCAGATAACTTCTCCGAAACGACAAATAACAGGACTGAATAAAAATTGCACATACTTAGAGGGTACCTTAAATTCTGCCTTGGCATATTTTTTATGTCAGTTGGGTAAGCCTTTCCAAACCTGCAAATCAAATTCAATAAACTATACATATAAACCAAGGCAATTTTTTTTTCTTGTTTGACTCTGAATGAACAGTTTTGGAGTTATTAACGATCCCCCCATCTCCTTGGCAGAATTTATTTTTGTACTTAAACTATGCACTGATGTATTTTTCATGGAAATGGGCTGAGCCTTTTTTAGAGAAATTAATTTTTTTTTTCTAAAAACAAAGAAATGGCAGTAGCATTCATTTCACTGACCCAAGCAATAGAAATGGCATGGACAGCCTCCTCTCAATGAGACGAACATTTTCTGAAAAGAAACCATATGGCTGCGAAGAGCCTTTTTAGAGTAATTAAAATTTTAAGGACCCCCTCCAAGAGAAAAAAAATTATTTTTGTTAATAAATAATAAATAAACTGGAGACAAACCTCGAAAAATCAGGTACTGATATTATTTTCTTTTTTGTATACGTTTCTTGACTTGGTGGTAGGCCTGTGTGAAAGTACCGTTCTGCCATTACAATTTATTTTTGTTTTTGGATTGCTGAAATGAATGCCTCTGTCATATCTTCATTTTTAGAAAAAGTAATTCAATTTATCTAAAAAAGGCTTAACCAATGGTCATAAAAAATATATCATGGCACAATTTAAGGTACCCTCTAAGTATGAATTAACTTCATTTGGTTCTGGTTTTTGCTGCTTTGAAGGAGTTAGCTGCACAAAATTGGTCACAGACATTTTTTTTTTTTTTCAAAATTTCCATCTACCTTCTCAAAACATGGGTTTTTAAGTTAATTTCAGGAAGAAAAAAAAATTTGAGTTGGGGAAATGAACAAATAGGCCTTCATTCTTAGTGAGTGGAAGGGCAGTAAGATGAAAATGTTCTTGGAAGCTTTTTAATAGAAGTCATACATTTCGGGCCAAGAGACTTTGAAATGATTTCATATCAAATCTCAAGCTTCCACAGGTGTATTTTGAATAGGCAGAAACAAGTGATGAGACACGAGATTAAAATGAAGGAAATTGTGATAATTGGAGAATTTCATTTGTAATCTACAAAGGGTGGGCAGAAATGAAGATGAACAATTTTGAAAATTTATTGCAAGTTATTGGCACAAGACATAGTAATAACACTACTCAATTTGTTTCCTCGATGTGTATAGATTTGCCAACAATGTTTTTTCCCACAAATCCTGAGGCATTTATGAAAAGAGCCTTTTTAAGCTCATCTAGACTTGTCCTTTTGCGACCCCACAGTTTCTGTTTTAAGTAACCCCACGCAAAATAGTCCATGGGGGCCTGCGTCTGGAGAATGGGGCATCTATTTGTCGAGGTGAATGTACTTCACTTTTCTTTTTTCCAAGAGGTCAAGAGTTTCCAACGAGCAGGGGCAGAATATTGATGGAGAATGCGATCACCTTTCGAATATAACTTTCGATTATCGGTGATAATCTAGCTGATTATTTGTTTAATAATCTGTGTTTATCTTAGCTCCAGGCTTGATAATTAGCAAATGCGTTTTGCCATTATGTGAAATCCCTCCCCACACGATGATGGCTTTGCAATGTGACGATTTATTGTTGACCCTCGTTCGAGGATCTGGTTTCCCATGTAAACTGTAAAAAACTCTTCTCTATCCCCTGCAGCCTGTTAAAAATAGAACCATGCATCGTCGATGTTTTTCAGTATTTTCAGAAACCTGTATAATGGCAATGACTCTGGCGCCTCTTCTCAATACAGGGCGATTCAAAAAGGTAGGTCAAGAATGAAATACCATGTACAGTTTGTAGCAGGGAACAAAATTTTTCCTATAAACATGGGTCCGGAAATGCATCCTTACAGAGATAATGCAACTTGTACGAGGTAGGAATGACATTAGGTGTTCAAAATGCCGACCCTGAGCCTCAATGCAGGTGTTTAGTCTGCGGACGAGATTCTCACGAACTCTGGTGAAGATGTCCGGAGAATCACTGAATTCTCCACACGCTGCAACAATTTTAACTACAAGGTCATCGGGATTGTCATAGACGAGATGCATGTCCACCAGCTCCGCATTAGTCAAGTGATCCATTGTACGACAATGGAGTTACATGTTTCGTTTCCTCTAAGGGAAAGAACATGAAAAATTTACGTGGACCCTACCATTGCCGTCTGGGTAACGCACATCCATTCCCACCTCGTACAAATTGCATTATCTCTGTAAGGATGCATTTCCAGACCCATATTTATAGGATAAATATTGTTCCCCGCTACAAACTGTACATGGTATTTCATTCTTGACCTACCTTTCTGAATCACCCTGTATTGGCTGTTGAGAAACTATGAACTTGATTTTTTTTTTCTCATTACCAAATTGAATGTATTCTAAATATGATACCTGATTGCTGACCTAGGTAAGTACAGCAGTCTTGCCTTACTTCTTTGCCTTGGTGGGTTTGCAGATTTTAGCAGTTTTAACTTACAAGCACTCACCCCAATATGATGTCCAGCTATGCATCTTTGTTTCACTGCTGGTACCGCGGTTATTGTAGTTCTTTGGCTTCTTTTCTCAGCTTGGATATTGTTCCTGCATTCATCATCTGACTTGAACATTTTAGTTGATTAATTATTTCTGAAGCTAATCATTTGATTTACAAAATCTCCTGAACTTTGTCTTTTATTATGAAAGGCATGTTTTCCTTTACAACAATCTTTCAGAATGCTTCACAGGAAGTGTGTGTATAGAAAATTGCATATTAGCCACCTTGAAATAGTATGGCACTCCTACCAAAACATTTCAAAATCGTTCATCTTTATTCCTGCCCACCTTCTGTAAAAGTTCGGCACTCTAACTGTACTTTCAGTTTCGAAAGATCACAACGGCACAGTCTAAGAAGTGCACACACACAGGAGCAGTCGGTTGCGAATCAGTTTCAACTGTACCATGTGATGGCAGATTATTTATACACAGATGTGACAAGATTAAAGTAGTAGAATCTGAATGGCTTCATCGATTGTAGCAATGCCCCTGGCTGCCACTGGGTATGTTATTTGGAAACAGTGGCTCTTACATGTATTTTAATTTTTAATAAAGCATTCCATTGTAAATTTCCAAAAGAATAAGTTATATTTTTTATGTGGAGGAAGTTGGATGACTCATGATTTTTATTAAATACGAAAATACACCTGGTGGTAGCCTGGGACACAATCAAGTAACCACTTTTCATTTTTCTCCACAGCATGTCATCTATATACAGTAGCGCCCCGATAATTTGAGTCTCGGTAGTTCGAGGTTCCATGTATTTCGAGCTGAATCGCTCTCGAGTGTCACGCCATCTGTTGCCGATCAAAAAAATAATTCAGTTCTATTTCGCTTTTATTTTTGTGAAGTGAGCGGAAAGGTTAAAAAAAAGCTTGTGCCGATTAAAATTAAGCTAGAAACCTTGAAAAGACTAGCCAACGATGAAATGTAGAAGAAACTTGCAGCAGAGTACGGTTTCGGTAAAGTGACGGTAGGGGATTACCGTATTTACTCGATTCTAAGGCACACTTTTTTTGCTGATATAAGTACATATTGCACTAAAACATATTGATTTTGATTTTTGAATAAAGTTGATTTTGGTGCGCCTAAGATTCGAGAAATAATTTTTTTTTTCAAAAATGGTCTCAGAAATCGGCATGCGCCTTAGAATCGAGTAAATACGGTAGCACCGTAATAGAGACAATATCTAAAAGTTTTCTTCTATCAAATGCTCAAATATTTAGTCTTATGGAAGAAAAACACGATATTTCATCTTTGTATTGTAAATTAAGCCATCTAATACTGTAATAAGTAATATGCCGTGAATTGTTGGCGACCAGTCGGACATTTTATACAAAAACTTAAACTACTTAAATAAAAAGAAATACACACAGAGAAGAGAAGATATAGTGAAACAAAATCATAATTCATTTTCACCTTTAAATAATTTAATGAATATCCCACCTGTAACTGATATCTATCAGCTCCAGCATGTGCTAAGAATGGATCATAATAAACACCTCTGAAATAAAATAACAAATTTTTATGATAAAATGTAAAAAAAAATCCATGTGCTAATGAGATTAGGATTCATGAAATGAAACGAAGTCTTTTTTTAAAGGAACTAATGATATTTATATAAAAGAAGTATGTGTCACATAAAAACTAAAGCGAAAAATTATGTAACTAAAAAATAAATAATAAATTTGTGAGAGACATTGGCATTTTTAAAACCCAAAATATACAAGACTTACGGAGTGTAGCCATGCAGAGCAGTAGCCGCTGCTGCAGCTGTTAGTGGAGTGGGGTGCCTGGCAAAGGCCGTGTATGCTCCACGAGCCCGCCCTCTTTGGATCGCAACACCACGCAAGGCTGCCGCTAGCAGAGATAACATGCAGACATATTTTCAGGCAAGAGGGACACAATTAGCAATGGATTATTTAAGGGTAAATATCAAAACAATAATTCAGAATGGGAGAAAGAGGAACTAAAAAAAAATCAGATCTGAAAATCAAGTCATTAAAAAATATATCACTTAATTAAATGCAAAACAAAGCCAAGTAATTCTGGATTAAAACTTTTTCCATTACTTTACTTTATGCAGTGAACATTTCATAGAATTATTTAATTAATTAGATCTTACAATACGTTGTCTTTTAAAGCTTGTATCGCTAAAAAAAATGAAATATTAACAAAATCTAAATCAATCATTCATTTTGAACTACACAACTCATTATAAAATCATTATTTGTCCGTAATAAGAATTTTAAGAGTAAGAAGTGTCTGTTAACTTTTTAAAAAAAAACAACTTGTTTCTGTAAATTCTTTATTCCGAGAACTTGCTTTTTGACCAACATATGACATGACTAAGAACTGATATCAAATTATTGTGCTACGAGGGGTAACATATAAAAGCTGACTATGTGGAACACAAATTTGTAGTAAAACATTTAGAACTGATGCTCCTGACTTGGATTTTCATGGTAGGACTGCACTATGCAAGCCCCTTATCTGGACCAATATGCAGCGTTGATTTTAGTGGTGCAACACATGGGCACAGCCTGAAAAACTGCGTTACGGAATGATGAATCAGGCTACACTCTTTTTGGCCAGACAAATGCCTGGAGAACAACTCTTACCAGAGTGCATAACCCAACAGCCAACTTTGGAGTAAAAATTGCGATGGTCCTGGTTTTCATGGTTTGGCCATATGGTCCTATTTCTGGACAATAAAATGCTGCCTACTTGTAAAGTCTTTATGTAACAGACCCATGTCTCTTTCAACAGGAGAATATACCATGCCACTGTAACAGCTTGGTTTACTACTCGGACTCGATTCCACCAGATTACTTTCTGTCGGATCATATAAAGTCATTGTCTATGCCTAAGACTGACAGACCTGTACGATTAAAGAGGAAAATCATCGCAGCCATTCAAAGCATCACGTTGATTCAGTTTTTTTGTTTCCTCCTCTCATGCGATTGTCCACAATTTATTAGGCTCTGATTGTTTACGCTCTTCTACACCCTTATGCAAATTAATTGAAACAAACTGTTTTCTGTATAACCTATACAAAACCGTGACATGAATCCTACTGAACACTTTTGGGATTAATTGGAACGCCAATTGAGGTCCAGGCATGTCCGTCCCACAAAATTCAGAAACTCATTACATTCTCAAGGAAGAAGGATTCAATATTCTAGCAAACTTATAGGAATCTTGTAGAAAGGATGCCCCGTAGAATTGCTGCAGTCATTGCAGATAAAGGTGGTCCTGCGTCATATTACAACAATGTCTGTTGGTTCCAAACACTAGAGTGTCTACAACGTATTTCCATGCAGTGTATATTAAAATAACAGATATGTATTAAGATAGCTATATACAGTAAGGTTTTGAATGTATCAACTACATTCCAAATTTACAATCCAGAATCCAGGTAATTTTCTGTTGAGGATTTTTTTACCAATGGCTCAATTTATATGAGAGATGCTGAATGGTCATTTGATAATTTGGAGTTATGATACTCAATAATTCTCAATAATTAGTATTGGAAATTTTTTTTTTACGAAGACTATGAACTGGCTTAAAGTGACAATGAGTGAAGAAACACTTTCTGCATCTGATTTGTATACAAGATTGAAGTCCGCTCAACAATCATAGGACTCAAAACTATTTATTTCAACTCTAGTAATTATTCACTACTTTTTTTGATATTGTTTACACAATGGTCATTATGTTAAAGCTGTCCAAAAACGAAACAGAATATTCCTTTCATATACACACAGGAGAAATATCTGATTAGCTAGTAATCAGATTCAAAACTTGTTTCTGAATATACCATTCTTCAGAATGTTTACCTCTTTTTAAAAAAATATCAACAAAAACAAAGCAAGAGCTCATATTTCATTTGAATATATAAGGATGACCCCAAAGGTAATGCTTCCATGTAATTATTTTTTACAATACTGGTAATATAGCTCGCGTGTTCACACAACTAGTTGTGTTGTGTATTCACATAAACAGTTAAGACTGGATAGATGTGCAACATTGCATATATCACATGAAAGTTGACTATTAGGTTGTTGATAATGCACAGTCTCTATGGGGTGCCAATTTATTTTATACTTGTCAGAGAAAAACAGAGATCTCTCTCGATAAAGAGATTGGGTATTAGATGAAGAACACTTTCAGAAATAACAATTAATAAGTAAATGAAAAATTAACTGTCCTTTTTAAAAGGTACTCTGTCTTTTTGACAATTCTTGTATGCAATTCCTTTGCCAATTAACTAGACAAAAAACAAGACGACATCAAAATAAAAATGCAGCACAAAATTCTCAATACTTAAATCACTAATAGACTTCTATTTATTATACCCTATTTTTCTCTATTTCTTTAGCCTGATATAGGAAAACTTTATAATTAAACTTTAAAATTTTATTATATTCATGTAAAAACATGGTACAGCCGAACCTCGCTAGGTGAATACTGGATAAGTGGGTAAATTTCTAAGCAAAAATTTGTGTAATCCATGGATAAAATAACTGAAAACACTGTTAATATGTATACATTGGCAGGAACACAGATTGTGTAATATGTATACTCTGCTTATAACAGCTACTTATCATTTCCCTATAAGGCAATGGGCATGGATGCTTAAAATTACTGATTGGTCAGTAATAGCACTCAACTGCAATGTAAACTCAGTAAAGAGTCATTTAGTCACCTAACCTAATCTAACTTAACCCACCATGACAATGACCTGATGACTTATCTCCCATTTCCAACATTTTGTCACTCATTGTTGAAGATGGCTATTTGATAGCCGAAATACGTATCCGGTATTTCAAATCTCCTTGTGGATTAGAGGTTCCTTCTGATTTTGGCTGTTCCATTCCACAGTTTTTGCTTAATTTTTGAACAAATGTGAATGCAGAAGCAGAATATTCTTTTGTTTAATGATAATTTTATATTGTTAAATATAAACATTAGACACTGTTTAAATAAATTAGTATTGAGTAGTGTACTTTTTTAAAGGAAAATCCCTACTCCAGATAAATGGATGCGTGAATAGTTTCCTCCAGTCCCGAGGCTATCCACTTATCGAGGTTCGACTGTATAATAATTTTTTACTGGAAGGCAATTAACTAATTTTAATAACCTATTTTTAAAAACTAAATTTGTTTAGAAACTTGAGAATCCATTCAATTGTTGGCTGCTGTTACTTTCATTGGTTTTATGTGAAGTGGTTTCATGCTTATTGCTGAGTATTAATATGCACATACACGCCACTTTAACAATGGAGTCTTTCTATAGCTATGAGTGCTTAAATTTTCTCGTTTTCGCGATTTATTTTGAAAGAGACAAAATTTAGTGATTTCTTAGTTTGCAAGCATAAACAGTAGCTTCAGATGAGTAACTTATTTCAATTTGGTGGGAATCTGTGAGGTACATATTCGTGTACTTTCCTTGTAAGTGCGAGTGAAAAAGATATTTTCAGTGAGAAAACTGAATAGAAAATTCACGTACAACCTCTCTTGGGAAAGCCATTTGGAGAGCAGATATAGCAATAGCAGTGATCAATTCAACCAACCACGACTCGTTTGGAACATATCACACAGGAAATTATAATAATTACCTATGCTTTTATCACTATGATCTAAGATCGTGCTCAACCGTAATTCAAAGCATTACTTTAAGGGTAATCCTCATACTTGAATCGCTACAAAATTTAAATAAACTCTCTCCTACGAGGTGACAACATTATCAAGACAAGATTTTTGTTTCTTGATCTACATTCAACAGCAATAATGAAAACAAAATTTTTATTAAAGTTTCAAAAGAACATGCAATAGCAAGTGTAAAAACTTACATAAAAATTGTGTTATAAAAACACCATACCAAAATAAAAAAGAATATTTAGGTTATAGTGATTTAAAAAAGAAGAAAATTCTAGTTTAAAAAAAAAACAAAAAAAAAAAACAAATCCCATAAAGCACCTTATAAGAATAGAAGCTATAGAAATGAAGAAAGGGGGAAAAGACTACTAAACTGATTCCCAACGTCCAGGATAATTGCATAAGACAAGCCATTTTGTTTAATCAATTCATTATATGAAAAAAAATATAGTTTTAATTTATTTCATTTTAGATTTCCTTTTAAAAAGCAGTATATGACGAGCAGACAGACAGAAAAACTTGTATTCTACTAATTCTAAAATAAAAATCAAAAAATATTAGCACACTTCTGAAAATTTGGGTTTGAATTTCATACATACCATTTGGTATTGTTGGAGTTTTCTTCGTTTGAACACGTGCAGTTGCATTATTAACCTATATAATGAAGCAAATCCTTATTATGAAATGGCAAAAGAAAATAAAGTTAAGAAATTCCCCTCCACCCACAATATTCCCGTCACCGCAATGACAAGCAGAGAAACAATCTTGTTGCTCGTCAAAAGAAAATTCTTTTTCTTAAACAATATTCAAATAGTTATTACAACATTTTACAAGTTTCAATCAATTTTTACTGATTTGTGCAATTAAAAAGCATACAAAGATCTACAACAAAACTGATAACATCCAGCAAAGTTGTTTCTCTGTCTTTCTCTTTTAAATATACAGTTAATACAAGCTAACTTTCTTTAACATTATGTGGCTTCAATGATTTGACTTCATGAAATCCATAAAATTCACGAAGTAGTTCTTAATAAAGTTGTTTATTTAATGAACAACATACTTTAGATACAAGTATTAAAAAAAGACCTCTACAACTTTAAAAGCAAATAGAAATTTACTCATACAACATACAGAATTAAGTTTTATTTCAGAGAAAGACATCAAGTTTAACTCTCATAGTGCCATAGCAGTTCAATTTGGCTGCTTCACTGGTATGGAACATGCTCATCATGGGTTTTGGTTTCACGAAAAATTTATTCCGCAAATAAATCCAATGTAATTGTCATACATTCAGGAAAGATCCTCCAAGTAGGCCTTTAATTTACTCTTGGCATTGGACCTTTCTTGAGAGTGGTTATGTACATGCAAAATCAGCAGATTGCCCAAGAGTTTTTATTCTGTTATGGAAAAACCCAGAGAAAGTTGAACCCATTGCCCTAAGAAATCAATGTTACATGTGTCTCGTGAGGCTCGCTTAACATAACCAACCAGTTGGTGCATATTATGTCAATAAGATATTATAAATAAAACCTGGAGATAATCCTACAATCATAAGGAAATGATATCAGAAAAAATGTCACCAGGTGTTCTTAAAGACTACCCGGTAGTCAAGATGGAGGCCCAATGATAGGACGGGTACCCAGCTCGCAGTTGGGAATTCCTCTTATCCAAACTGTCAGAAAGTTGATGAGCACACATAAGAAATTGTAGACAGAACCTGGAGATAATACTCCAATCATAAGGTGACAGACTTGCTGTACCATGTTCACGATGGCCCAATTGGTAGAGGCAACGGATAAGATATTCACGATTTCAAGTTCGAATCCAAGTTGTAGAATTTTTCCTTCCATTTTTTCATTTCATTATGTCAATGTTTACACCAGAAGCCATACAATCTTTCTACAGTTGCCAATAAGTCGGTCAACAGCAATTTTGAGCAGAGTTGTTGGATTGAAAAAGATACGGCGAGACCATTCTTGAACAATGCAATTTTTAGCAAGGAGTCAAAATTTCACATTGACAGTAAGGTAAACATCCATGACTGCAAAATCTGGGGATCAAAAATCCACGTGAAACTTTCGAGCATGCTCATGACAGGCCAAATGTGAATGCTATTTTGTGTTCTCAGCAAAGAAATGGGTCATTCTTTTCATGAAGAAACCCATAAAGACAGACACCTTCATTATCAGCAAGGCCACCACCTTATTTCAACATCCAAGTCCTGAATTTCCTTGATAAACAATTCCCAGATCAATGGATTGGTCATCCTCACTCTCCTGAATTGACAGCTCTCGATTTTTTTTTACATGGGTTTCATCATGTAAGATCGAGTGTTTGTTACACCTTTACTTGCTGATCTTCCCGAGCTGAGAAATCAAATTTACACAACAGTTGCTCAGTTCTCAGCAAAACGGCTCATCAAGTAGATGAACAATCAAGGAAAACAGCAATTTGGGGTACTTTTTTTTACATGATAAACTACCAAAAAGTTGAGTCTGAGTTGATTTCTCATATCTTTTGGAGATCTGAAATATATTGGAAATCTCATGGACCAAAATGCCCAAACCTGTGAGCTCCAATGATCATCCCTCTTTCCTCTGCACTAAGTTCGCATCATCTGTTCATATTTACTACACATCTGCTACGAGTACCATGCCACGCTGGAAGTCAGTCAGATCACTGGTTTTCCCCGTTTTTGCTATGGTTTCACACCTAACTAATGGTAGAAAAGTTACTTCAGGATATTTATACTGTGATTTGTGATCATGCAAATTAGGCAGTCCCGTATCACGGACAGAAGTCACATCGAGCCGTAATGGTTGTTTGACGAGATACTTGATGTGTTTTGCTCCAAAATGTCACCTCAACAGATTCTGTTTGTTACCTGAATATATTTCTATTTGCTTGTAAAATTGCGAAGTTCTTTTTCGAATCACCATGTACTAAGATTAGCTTGCCTCTATCTCAGCCAACATCCAACAGAGATACAATGGCATGGAAATTATTGGCAAGACTGAAGAAGTAATGCAAAAGAAAGTCACTTGTTTAAAAAGAAAAAAAAAAAAAAAAGCCAGTAATTTAAAGATTGATCGATCAGCAGTTAATTTGCAATACAAAAAGTTAATATTTTATTTAAATATTTAATTTTAATATTAACTCCCTCCCCCACAATTTTTAACAATTTAAATTTAAAAAAAAAAAATAAAAAATTTTTATGCTATTTTAAGAAAAAAAAAAATAAAGAGTTTTGAAACTGCTGATGCATCAATTTTAAGACGAGAAAACCAAAAAGCGGTATTGCATTAAAGAAAGGCATAAAAATATTTCATTTCAGAATAACACAATGTAATTACATTAAATTTCTTTTAATCTTTACGGAACTAATAAAAATCTTATTTTTTTAAGATAAATATATACAAAAATAAATTTTAATTTTTATGCCATCTTTGAATGCACAGAAAACATATTTAACTGCTTTTTAAATTTAAACAAATTAATTTTTTTTCAGCTTTGCAATACATTATTATTATTATCTGTTAATTTAAACCCTTTCCCTGCAGATAACTACTGATTTAGGTTTACAGTGGTTACAAAAAATTATTTAAGGTAATTGGAAAATTACCTTTTAATAAAATGCACAAATACAAGGTCTTTTGAATCCCAAAGATTTCAACTTGCAACATGTTCAACAAAAAAGGGGGAAAGGGAAGGGAATAAAAAGTCAACCTTATATGCTGAAAACCTGTTTGTGTGTATAGGTGAAAACATACAGTTAACTCCATTAATATTAGATAACAATTTTTACTTCCATTCTTCTGTAAATGTTCAATTTTTATGTAATTAATGCCTGGTTTTGATTTCATTTTCTGCCTTATCTTAACTTCAACTGCAGATGACTCTTGAATTGAATTCAACTGCTCATATAGGTATTAATATACTCATCCAAGCCCAGTGCTCGCTATGTTTAGGGGAAAAAAAAACAAAAAAAAACGGCACTTTTTTATTGTATTATTATTAATTTCCATTGTTCTGGATCTTTAAATTCTCTAAAAAAACAATTTCCATCCTTTACTTTTCCATGTTGGCATCTTTCTGCCATCACCTACTGTGTAGTGTCCAATCACTTCAATTTAACTTTTCAAAATAAAAGAGAAACTCTTCTTCTTCAGAGCGAAACCTACTTGGTCAAGTTTTCAGACTAGTCAATTCTTTGCTTTGCATTATTTAGGTTTTTAAGATGACTAACCATGCTCCTTTTGGGAGTACAATATACTCTTTTTATTTTACTTTCCCAAAACACGAATTCCAAAAGCACTCTGATCTCCATTGCCTTTTCTTTTCTTTCAATGCTTTCAAACTTTACTTAAACTAAAGTAGCAAAATAGCATCAATAATTATGAAAGAAAACTTATGCATAAACTGCGGGTCTCACAGGCATATAATCAACGCATACACTACAAAGCAGAAAAGTTTTATGATGTCACTTCTTGCTTTCGTCTTTCTGCCTGACAGAAAAATATTATCTTTGTTGGCTATGATTCAAACCAATTCGAAAAAACAGGAATTTTCTGTCGAGCAGGAAGACGAAACCAGGAATTGATGTCAAACAATTTTGCTGCTTTGTGGTTTCTGGCATTGTTTTTATGCATGTGGGAACCAACTTAATCAAACTGGTTAGACTTGAGTCTCTTGTACAGGTCGCATTTGGCCCATTTCTTTTCTATCTCTTTCTCCCTCTCAGTAGGATGGTAAAGCAACAATTTCTAATTAGGTGAGGAGAGAGAGAGATGGGGAAGAGGAGAGGGAGACGGAGAAGAGGAGAAGGAGACGGAGAAGAGGGGAGAGAGGGGAAAAGGGAGAGAGGGAGAGGGGAAAAGGGAGAGAGGGAGAAGGGAAAAGAAAGAAAAGGGAAAATTTAACAGGGACACTTGAATAAGTTTTCCTGCATTACTTTGACATTCTAGCAAAAGAATCAGCATTAGTTATTACTCATTTAATTTCCCTTTTTGTTAGTGGTCCAGTCAACTTAATTCCAGATGAGTATCAGTTGTTGCCTATGTAGAGATATATCCTTTCTCATGCATCAAAAAAAAAAAAAAAAAAAAAAAAAAAGGCCAATCTTTTTTAAGGATGACACGATAATTGCATTATCCACTAAAGTGTTTTGAAAATTTCATTGCTTAATTCTTTAACCATTTTATTTATTTAGAATAACTGTATCCCATCAAAATATTCAGTTATATAACATTCGATCTCAAAGTAGTTTGACATATTTCATGTCATTAGTTAGAATTAAAAGTTTCTAATGATCCCATAATGGTACAACTAAAACACGTACCATTGAACCAGTTTTGACTAACATTAATTTTACGTCATATTCATTCATGACACATCATTCCAAGCAGCTAATAACATATAAACTTAAAGATTAGAGATTGTTGTATGTTAATAACATTCTGTTTAGCATTAACAGCATCAGTTAAAGTAAAAGTGAAGATGGCAGATGGCATCTTTAATTTTGTATAGTGTTTGATTGAAAAAGTTGAAGATACTGAAAGGGGGTTTGTTACTTAAATATTTGGTATTGATGACTATAGGTTCAATTTTATATTTAAATACAACCTTTGACCATAAAGTTTGATGAATGATCCTCTTCAGCGAGATGATGTAATTTGTATGTAGGAAGCAGCACTTGTTAGAGAAAGCTATTAAGAGATGTGCAGTTGTAACTGACATTGTTATCTTCTGAGTATGTCCTTTATCTTTTTTTTTTTTTTTTCCCCCCAGTGAAGAAATGTTCTTCTGTTTCAAGCTTGGAAAATTGGTGAAAGAAAATCATGCAATATTGAAAGAAATGGATGGGAAATAATCGACTATGCTCCCTAACATGGTAGGTTTGCAACTGCTCGCAATAAAGAAAATACTAGAAAACTAAATCACCCAATTTGGCTCCAATAAATCATTTCTTAATCTGAAAACTGAAGTTAGCACTGAAAGGTTGAAAGGTTAGGGATTGTTTTTGACACTTACGACATTCAACACCAAATGACGACTAAGGATACCCATATCCTGAAGGATGACTATGCCCGTGACCTTAAACAGAGATTGGTAGTAACAAATATTTTGCCAAGGCGATACGTTCCTTTTGATTTCACTGAACTTTATGATCACAGGTTGTATTAATGTATAGTGTTATGAATTCCAATTAACAAATGTCAAACCAATATATACATGTATTTGTACAAACAGTTAAAAAAATCATGAAATAATATATTAATTCCTTTATTTTCTTTCAGGAAATATTTTTAATAATTCCTTTTTAACCTTTCACCGAGAAACTAAATTTTATGGTCTTTCTGAACCTTCAGCATAGTTGTGAGAAGTCTTTGTATTGTATCATTTATTGCTTCACAATACATATTTATTGGAAAAGACGACTAACAACCAGTTTCGCCTTTTATACACAGCTTTTTCAGATTGTGATGATGGTAATAACATAAGCCAACTTTTTGGATAATAACTTTTTAAAGCCATCTTTAATGTTAAAAATTAATTCTTATGTTGTTTTTCCCCCCCTCTTTCTTTCTTTTTTTTTTTGCTGAATCCGTATCAGAGTTGTTTTTTCCTATCACCCACAGACTTCTTGTTTTTCAATGAAAACACTTATTATTCAGAGTTTGGAGCCTGTTAAATTTTCTTGTGGCCGAAAAATATGGATATTTTAACATTGCAGCCGCTTCTCTTCATATCCATTACAGTCTTTATGTGCATAACTTGGAAACGTGATGTGATAGGAAAAAAATCTAAAAGGAGATTTAGATTCAGCACACTAAAAAACACAAGAATAAGGCAAATTCATTCAAGGCGATTTTTCATCGTTGGCCTATGTGATAGAAGCTGCTTTTTTCTAAATTGAAATTTATTTTAAGCAATATCATTATTTCAAATTAAAAAAAAGCAGCTTCTATTATTATCATCTCATCACAATCTGAAAAGCCACGTATACTGTAAAACCTTGAATAAAGGCCGGATATTCAAATAAATGCCAGTCTCGATTAAAGCCCGGATGGTGTTTTCGAAATACAAGGTGAGGCAAAAAGATGTTAACACTACATATATGGGAGACCAAATTTTTTATTTTTTTTTTATTTTTCCCAATTCCCCCCCCCCCCCCCCCCCCAAATGGCCCACAGGGCCTTGCAAACAATCATGAACAGACTCTATAAATGCATTGAGATGGATGCTTGCCAAATTGAAACCCTGTAACCAAATCCCTGATTTGTAATTTAAAGTGATTAAAACACCCATTAATGTTAACGTCTTTTTGCCTCAACCTATAGATTAAATGCTGGGTTTGATTGTTTTTCGGGTTAATCGTATAAATTCTGGCATTTTTTGTTCACATTTCTTGGGAATAGCCCTTAGTGCAGGGTCTTAAATAAACACCGGGTCCTGCCAGGGGGGGAGGGGGGGGGGGGGCAGGACCATTGTGGCAATTAGATGCCTAGGCGTCTATTCAAGGTTTTACGGTAAAAGGCGTAACCAGTTGTTAGATATCTTTTTCAGAATAAACGTATTGTAAAGCATCAGTCTCTTTCACTTTCAGAATCCATGAAAATAAAATTATCCAATGTTTCACAGCATAAACCTGAAGCTTGTTTAAAGCATGTGGGGCTAATCTGATTTGCCCAGGTAAATGTGATGAAATTTTGAAATACATCTGCTTTATGCAGCAAAAGGATTAAAACAGAATTTAACTCTAACGACAAATGAATGTTTCCATTGTCATCATCATCAAAGTCACATATATAAATTGAAGCTGAACAAGAAAAGAGACTAAACATAGGGCAAATTTAATCAAATCCATCTAAAACGGCAAGGGCCCAATTATTTTCAAAGGACAGCATAATTGCACGACTGCTCTGTACTGGATCTAAAATTAATGTTTCTTATAATTATTTAAAACTTACAGAAAACGTCAATACACTGGGTCCATATTATATACCGAAATTTTTCCAAAACCACACAAAAACTTAGATGGCTATTATACACGAGTGCATATTGTATACCGAAGATTACGATAAATGATTTTTATGCTTACGGAAGTAACAGTACGGAAATGGAATATTTATAAGAATTTTTTAAAAACCAAACACCATTACGAACAAAATAAATATATCCCGTTCTTATTTGTTTGCACGTACGAGGCCTGTGAGAAAAGTATCAGACCTTCGGCCGGGAAAAAAAAAATTACATACCTGGAGCATTGGAAACCTAATCACCCTCAAAGTAGTCTCCTTGGGACTCCACACACTGCTCCCAGCGGTGCCGCCATTGTTGGAAGCATTCCTGGAAAGTGTCTTTCGGAATGGAGTTTAGCTCGGCTGTCGTTGCAGCCATAATGTCCTCTCTTGTCTGAAATCGCATTCCTTTCAATGGGGCCAAAAGTCGCAGCCAAAAGTCGCAGGGGGCCAGGTCAGGAGAGTAAGGAGCCTGTTGTACCACGGGAGTCTGTTTTTTTGCCAAAAAAAGTCTGAATCAAGTTTGGTTTTTGAGGCGCCCATTGCCTGTTGACCACAACTGCGGTCTCAAGGTCGGCTCATGCAAGCACGTGCGATCCAAATCCATCAGGTTTTCGCAAAAAAAAATTAGGTCGGATACTTTTCTCACAGGCCTCGTATGTACCTCCAAAAAATTATTTTTAGGCCCATTGCAACCCTTTTATGGATTGGATTAAATTCGGGGTTCTTTTTGAGTAATAAATGAAGAGATATTAAGTATTGAGAGTAAGGAAAATTATATTTAGAATAAGACCTCTGGCATATGTTTGTAGGTGGATAATATGATACATAAACTTCAAATTTTGCATAAACAAACAAAGAACAGGGGAAATCAGGGGGTGGGAACAAAAGAAATGATTTATATTTTCTTGTTAAACATACATGAAATCGAGATTTATGAACAGATGAACGTTGAATTCTTTGGTTGTTCCGTAACTCTATTCCCTCCCACTCCCAAAACCATTACTATTATGTGCATGTTTGTTTATTTTGGCAAAAGCTTTTTATTTTTTTTAACATTATTAGATCTGGGATTCAAAAGCCTGCAAATGCGTGGAGTTTAATCTTACCTTCCCAAATATCGTTCCTCACATATACATTTGTTTTGCACTTTGTGTCAAAGGCTCTTAACTGCACAAGGAACGAAACAAAGCCCAATGGGAATCTGCACTTCCATTTATTATTTGTCAAGAAATTTTCCGCACCAGAAAAAACATAAAAACAAACCTTACAAGCTACAGATACAAACCAATCAGCACTAGAAATGTCAATCCATATATAAAGAGTAACAAACATATTCGGTAGCAGTATTTATAATTAAAATAAGAAATCAAACTTAAAAACTTAAAATACTGTTTCCCTTAAACAAAAAAAAAATAAAAAAATAAAAAAATAAAAAATTAAAGGTGGGATAAAAAAAAAAAAGCTGAAGTTTTTCATACCCATATGGTGAAATGCATATCTAATAAGCAAGTTAATCAATCTAACCCAGCTATGTAAGGAACCATAATAAAATCAAACGTAATTAGTAATAATAGTTAACAATAACATGTAAAAATAAATAAAGAATAAAAGAAAAGTTAGAAAGTAAAATAATATTTTCTAACGAGGCAATTTTAAAAGCCATTACATAGGGAATCATCCATTATCAAGCCCAACAAGTTTGTTTGAAAATATGAATAAAACATAAAGGTAAAAGATAAGTAAAGCAAAATTCTTAAAAAGAGAGATGAGCTGCAGTTTGACGTGACGGCAAATGAGCCAAACTCTCTTTCTTTCCTCTTGCTCTCACCGTCCCTCTTTCTCTATCTCGTACGTTAAAAAAAAAAAAAAAAATAAAAAATAAAAACCAAAAAGAAAAAAAAAGGGATGGACATTTCTTTGCTGACGACAGAAACTCTCACTATAGAAACTTAGCGTTGTGAGTGCTACCACAAATGTAAATCACCATGCACCTCAATTTTTCGTCCCTCAACCACAGTGCCGTTCAATTTCTCTCGTGCTCTGTCAGCGTCCGAGCTATTTGCGAAAGTTACAAAACCGAATCCCTGCATGCAACAAGGAAAATAAGGAACATGCATTAAAATTCGTGCAGAGAACAAAATGTATAAACATGAAAAATTTGACATGTTTCATTTGTTTTATGTTTTTTAAAAAAGGATTTATAATCCTTTTCTTTTTTTTTTTTTAATTTGTTTAACTATTAAAATATTATTTTTAAGTGGGAGTGAAGCCCACATGCAACACATCTGGACATGGGGCAAAAAAAGTGGGGGATAAAAAAAATCGATGAGATTTTTTGCCCTTGTCAAGGGTTACGATGCAGCTGGTGAGCTAGAACAGGTGGGTGGCATTGAAGGTCTCCCCAAAGCTGCATGCTCATGCTCAGAGCAGCTAAATGGAAAAACTTATATACATAGCAGAACATGAGTAAATGATCGGGAAACCGTTAATAACAACAGGGTCTAATAAAGAGTTGTAAATGTTAGCATTACAAAACAAGAGCGTAAAAATTATTAATGGTTAGACAATAAAAGTGTTTAAGACGCTGTTGGTTAATGTTTTACTTCAATCCTTTAGGAGTAGCAAAGAATGAAACATTAATTTGTATTAACAAAGTGACAGTTATTAATACAAAAAGTGATAAAAGAAAAAAATAAATAAATAAAATAAAATGAAAAAAAAAAATAAAACAGAAACTCAACGGTTATGTTTAATAAAAATGCAATGCACAGAGATATAAATAACAACAACAACAACAACAAAATAAAAAAATAAAATAAAATATTATGAATATCTTAAGATTATAATAAAAAAAAACTCTAAAACTACAAATCACACACAAAATGCTTCATTCTTGCTTTGGAATTCTTTTAAATCTTTCATGTTACATTAAAAACTAATAATGATATTAAAAATTCTGCATATTAAGTAAAAAAGCAAGTAGGAGGTTCAATTCGTCATTAATAATCAGCAAATGCATTCAATTTAATTTTCCAGGAGAGAGGGAAAAGGTGGAAGGGCAGGAGAGAAAACATAATAAAAATAGGGAAATTTCATCTACAGAAGCCTGCCACTGAAAATTAAAGTGAGCCAACTAAGATAAACAAACAAACCATTAAATATTGTTCAAAACAATCTAGTTTTGTTTTTTTTTAATTAATTAAATGCAGTGTTTTAGATAAATATATCATAAAATAAAATAACAATAATAAAAAAAAACAGAATTTTTACGAATTCAGTGACATACTTTAGTTTACTGAAAGATTAGAATAGACACTGAAATCTTTCCAACACACACACCAGACTCACACAACAAGACAGGAACTAGGGACTAAAGCAAAACATTCTAATGTGATGATAATGAAATCAATAAAGAAATCACATTAGACCTGGTATATTATTCCCTTAAAAAACCATTTTTTCTAAAGTCATTATACAGTGAGAATCTTGTATTGGATTACAGCAGAAATGACTGCCTAATGCCTAACTTACTTCTGTCTACATGAAGTTATGATCTAAAATGAAAGTTTCCGTTTCCTCTTATAGCCTATAAAAGTAACTACTATAATACAGTATCCTACAATAATGGAACAGACAGTACACATGTAAGGGAAAAGTGGTATTTTATTTTTATTTAATATCTTATTGGACCACCATGTGCTGTGATTATGTTAGCCACCCTTCGGAGCATACTTTCTACAAAGTTCCATAAGCAGCTTCCAATATTTGGATCCATTCTTTGTCGTCGAAATGTAATTATGTTGTATGAATATAATTTTGTGGATTGTGTGATTTTTTGTTCTAAAAGTTCTCACCATAACTAGAGCTTCACAACTTCTTGGCTCTATTAGTATATTTTATTATATTAATGTTCAACAGGACTCTGTGCGAGCAACTGACATTCCTATCTGTGTGCCACTGCCTGATGGAAGCCAAAACAGGACACAGAGTATTATTGTTCTGAAAATAACAATCTTCATTACCATAAAATTCCCACAGCATAGGAAGCACCTGATTGTCCAAAATGTCCTTGTAGCTTCAGAGTTCAAATAGCCTTCCAAACTTGCCATGAACCAACCAATCACCCAATGAACCCTCGCCCACCACCAAACTTCATGGTTGTAACAACGCAATCGGAGAAAAGGCACATCCCTGGCATTTGCCATACCCAAACTTGCCCATCCAACTGTAACAGGGTGTAGCGTGATTCATCACTCCACTCTTCAACAATATGCTGGAGTGTGGCAACTTTGTTGTTTGGATGAGGCTGCACATACATGAATGCTGACTGCATGCAGTTCTTCCACAAAGTACTCCCTCATTGATGACCTGGAATGGTTTCTTGTAGTTTTTATTTTATCTTATGAACCTCACACTTTAATACCCATCGGTCACGTTCGATTAGTTTTAGAGATCGTCAGACATGGGATACGAGTATTCTGATGCCTGTAATGTTCCATTTTGTTGCGATATCATTAACAGTTGAACGTGGCTGTGATAATTTCCCTGAAAAGACATGCCCACTATGTGTCATCTGATTATTACTCATAGTCACTAAATTCCCTTCGTTTAGCCGTTTTCCACCTCGTTACACAAGCAAATTACCACACCAACACCATAAAATCACATCCGCTGTTGATGAATGAGAAAGTTAGATTTCATTTAAATTAGGAGGCGTTCCTTCCATTATTGTAGAGTAGTGTATATCAATTTGCCAAAAGTAATGCGGATGACAATATTATGTATAATCCTATCGCTTAAAAAAAAAAAAACAACAAAAAAAACCCTGCTGGCAAAAAATTTTCCTGTCTATGATGAAATGGCTACAATCCTTCTTAATGTATAGAGAACTCTAGACTGTTTCCCAAATGTTTCCACCTAACTTTTTTTTTTATAATGCCCTAATATGGACCAGCATTCCCAAATTTAAAATACAGTGAATGGAAATGGCTTATAACCACATTATGTATTCTATGACTAAGACCTCTCTCACTGACTCTTTCTTAATATGTAGTCAGCAGAATCTTCTGATATTGGATTCTATATGGCAAATTGGTCTGATAAAAGGACATAAAGTGCTGATCTATCATCCAGCATCCTTTATAAAACAGTGGCTCATCAACCTTCCAACATATCATTCTGCATACTTTAGTTTCATTCTACAAGATTAAACTAGGTTAGGCATTTCTTTAAAGGATTAATAACGGATATCAAAAAACTCAATTTTTTTTACTTTAATTTTTCTGTTTCTCTTGATTAAATAAATCAAGAGTTCTATTACGATTACATTTAGATTAATTAATTTTTTAACGAATAATGTATTTATTAATTATTAAAACATTCCACATGATAATTTCTCATTTCATAAATTGCATAAATAATAAAATTTATGTGTGTAAATTAAAGTCATATATCAATTTCAATGGGTATATAAATATTAAATAAAAGTAATCACACAGGGTATAATAGATTTCATGTTATAAACTTTTAGAGCTTGTAGGCAATTCAGAGCAGACCATATTTTGCATAGGAATCTCTCTGCGAAAATGCACCATTTCCTGCTGTTAAAGAGGAAGCGTTCAAACAACTGAATATTCATAAAATCTTTATATGGGTATCATAAAATCATTTTATTATAAGTTTGTTCAACATGGCTGCAATCAGATCTTCCTCAGAATCCACTGGAGTTTCGTAAACAAGATTTTGAAACCACATGAAGAAATCAAGCAGTGTCAAGTCTGGGAACATGGAGGCCATACTACAGTCAATCATCTCTCACCAAACGTCTGGCCGTCATCCTAAAACCAAATTTGCTGTCGAATAACTAATGGAACATTTTCAAGCATCAACATTTCCTGAAGCCAAATACGAGGCATATTCAATAAATTTCAGGCTGCATGCTTGTACAGACAATTGGTGTTAAGGATCTTAGTGAATTTTATGGAGAACACGTAAATATATGGTGAAGAAATTGTATACGTACATATTCCCAGTAGCTGCTCAGTACTTGAAATTTTTATCACCAATGGTTTAGCCAATAGCGATTTTCTTTAAGCCAGAATCTCATGTTTTTAGCAAAGTTTAAAATTAAAAAAAAAAAATTAATCACATGATAATCTCATTTTCGAGGCTGAAAATAAAAATTTTCCATATAAATAGAATTAGCCAAGTATGTTCACCAAATGTGATTGTTTATTCGTAGATTAGTTGAACTGTCACCACTGGCGATTTGGCGAGCGGACTGTGCGGACACTGTATTCCACAAGAGAGCATAGGTGTCTCGCGTGGGAGTGTGATGAGAAGTTATGCAAGAGAACCCACAGTGCAATATCGCTGCAGAGGTTGAAATGGGTGTCAGAACTGTTCACACCATTATCACGGAAACATTACAGTACCAAAAAGTATGTGCGAAATAGGTGCCCCATCATTTGGAACCAGCACAAGAAGACTTCCGCTATCATGATGAAAGCTGATGCCACCATTATGAACCTGAATCCAGGCGCTAAAATCTGCAATAGAAGCACCCAGGATCACCACTATCCAAAGAAATCAAAATCATATGGATGGGGAAATGCAAGAGGTGGTTCGGCATTGGTTTAAACAACAACCCAAGACCTTCTATGAAAGGAATATTTTGCACCTGTTATCACTTTGGGATAATTTGAACCACCACAGTCAATATTTTTGAAATAAATTCATCTGTTTAGTCCCCATTGCATTTGGCCTGTTACTACACTTCATAAATTGGACTGCGAGATATGGTGGAAGAAGGTAAGGCCCAATCAAGTGTTTACCGATGACTTTTGCGCACATGTTTACTGTAATTTCTGTTGGAACCCTTGAAAGAGAGTGGCATGAGGACTTTCCACAGCTACTGTTAATTTAACATGTAATGGATTTGGAAGAAACAAAAAAGCAGTGAGGAATAATAGGTCCAGTGTAATAGCAGGAATGGTCCTATGCAAAATGTTGCCCACTCTGAACTACTTACAAACCCAGGGTTCTCCCCAGGCCCTTTTTAACGGGCGCGCCGCCCGGCTGATTTTGGCGACCGCCCGGCTGAATATACGAAAAGCTGCACAACACTGCATAATATTTTATTTGTTTTCGTTTTTAATTTTTGCCCGCCCAGTTATTTTAGCTTACCGCCCACCTGATAAAATTTTCTGGGGAGAACACTGCAAACCCTACGAGATTGTAACACGAGTTCTGTTACTCTCTGTGTATAAAAGAGCCGTCATTAAAAAAAAAAAAAAGCAACTAATTTCTATTGATAAATCTATAACTGTCATTTTATTCTAATGATATCCTATGTCGGTATATTTGCACTAATCTATGATGATTATAATAAGCTGGTCAAAAAAATGTCTGCAGCTATTAAAAAATTCTAGTGAAACAAAATATGAGGGGGAAAAAACATTGACATGTGAGATCTAAAAAGAAAAAAAAAGAAAAACAAAAAAGAACCCAAGCTTTATTTTATCTCTAGTTTGCAAACATTTTTGATTAGTCAAAGGCCACGCTAACTAAAGCATTCAAGAAATAAAAGAGAAGTCGGGAACTAACCAGACATTTTCAAATTGCACTCTACTACGTATACATTAAATAAATCGGGAAAAGGGGAAAGAAAGGCATAAACAACATAAAATGCCAGTGCAACATCTATGTCAAGAGCTATTTAATATGGTAACAAGTCAGCTATATGCTAAGTCCCAAGTGCCTGCTTGCTTATCCAGACAGAAAGACAAAAAATGTAATAGATTTTGCAAGAGTAAGTACGGATAAGGAAATCAATCAAAAGAAGGGGAAGTGGGTGGAGTAAAAAACAAAACAATGCAAACACTACACAAACAAACAAATAAAATAGAAATGTATTGAAGAGAAATTGATAAATTAGAACAACCAATCAATATTTTATACATTCAAAAACATATTTTCAATGTAATAAGCGTGAACTACGATGTAAGAATTTCTTCCATTCATTATTTACAATTAAGCTTAGATTTAGAATAAAGAAAAAAAAATTCGCTAAATGAATCGGTTATTCTAGAAATTTATTTTTCTTTTAAAATTAAAAACAATATTTAAATAAGCCTTCAATAATTAATGATGTTATGAATCATGCTAAACTAATATTCCTAATAAAACATTAGTTCATTAAATTAAAATTAAAAATAAATAAATAAAATAAAAATAAAACCAAATTAATGTTACATATTTTAAAAGGTAATTAAAAACATGCGAGCATTTAAATTTAAAAATAACAGATTCTGTCAACGAATTTTCTTTTGTAGTTAATATACATTAAAAAAAAAACATTCCTATACTCAAAACATTAATAAAAGAATAATAATAATAATAATAATAATAATAATAATAATAATAATAATAA
>JAHWFO010011261.1:2380164-2426319 GCA_023313115.1 Rhysida immarginata
AATAATAATAATAATAATAATAATAATAATAATAATAATAATAATAATAAATTTCATAGTGATTTTGATGCCCATTTGGAAAATCATTCTATGATCAAACTGCCTATGACTATAATCTGTCACAGTTTGTAACAGTTATAGCAAGAGATACTCTCCCCTTCTATAGTTTCAGTGACTTTATATTTAATACACTACACGGCTAAAAGTATTAGGACACCTCTCCAAAGAAGTACAGTAGTACCTGCTTGATACGATCACGATTATGAGTACTGTTTACACACAATTTATCCCATTTAATAAAATCATTTTATGTATTAACGATGCTAACATCAAGTATTGATCGCGCTGCCATCAAGGTTACTACAACAAGCATCTTTGAAGTGCCATCTTCAGCTCTTGTTTTAATTCATTAGCTCCATCATTGCTCATCAAAAATGTTCAAAATTAAAAGTAAAGCACTCTCACTAGATGCTCATCTCAAGTAGGATTTTACAGTCAGACCTCAGGCATTCACGCTTCGTGATTTGCAAATTCACAGTTCCGCAAAAATTTCTTTGGAACTGAACTTATTTGCGTTCATGATTTTTTCGAACATCCGCTTTCGTTTATTCATTTTACCATAGCGTGAATGCAAAAGAAAATGGCAGCCAATGCCTGTTCTATGAATTACAGGGATAACATTAGTATATAGTAATGTAAATGTGATAGTGTAACAAATATGCGTTAGGTGGTACTGTACTCCTTTTTTTTTTTTTTTTTTTTTTTTTTTTTACATCGAACATTTGTGCAATGAATGCAATGAATTGGAACTCTTAAATGAAATTAATGCGTTTGGGAGCATGACTAGGGTCATATTTAGGATTTCAACTATAGAAATAAGCATATATTACTGTTTTTAATGACTATACCAAACATCCGTAAATCCTCCTCATTTGCAACAGGTTCTGGAACCTAACCTCGCGAATGTCCGAGGTCTGACTGTATATATTAACGTTTACAAAGATAAAGTAAGTGTTTAAAGTATAATTACAACTTTTAATTATGTATAACAATGATTCTATGGTACAGAATAATAAAAAAATGAAAGAGTAATATGTTTTGCATATTTTAGATCTTCCCGCCTAAGATGTTTTCCCGTTTAATACATTATTTTTGTACGGTTCTTATAAAATCGCATTAAATGGGTTCTACTGATAGGTCATCAAACAATATAAAAGCACTAGTGGAGGACCAAAAGCTCCTATCATGCATCAGACAGACAACGAATAAGTCAGTAGACTCAGTGACTTGTCGCCTGAAGCAGATTGAGAATGCACTGCAGCTAGTTTATAGAGCATTCATGATTAAGAGTGATGAAAGGGGTCTACAGTTGATTCCCTTCAGTGGGTTGTTTAAGATCCGCCTAGGCTAAAGAAAGCACGCCAGGTTCGCATTTAATGTCCAAGTCACAATGCTGTATTTTTTTTTATGCCAATGGCATTGTTAATCATGGATTCCTGCCATCAGAGACAGAACCAGAGTTACTGCCTCAAGTTCTGAAACTGCTCAGAAAACATGAGGAGGAAAAGACCAAGGAAGCAATCAGAACTAGTTGTTCCATCATGACAACACTCACGTTGTCAGTTCGTGAGTTTTTAGTTCCCTAATCTGAATCCATCACGCTATTTCTTGTTCCCCAAAACTGGACAAAGTTGAATTTTGAGAGTCAGGCAAATCTGAGGAAATCAAAAAAGAGATTTGACTCCACTGAGGAGACCAGAAAAATTCACAAGTGACTAATGGTCACTAGGACTGCTTCAAAATGTTGAAACTCCAAGGAACAAATGTATTTATTGGGGAGGGGAATATTTTAAGACCACTGACCTCTAAGCTGAATGAATACTCAAGAAATTTTATGCAAGGTCTGTTATTTTAATATGAAAGATAAATTTAGATGGGCTCAAAATCACCATTCAGCAAATTTGTAATTTTCATTTTTCACATGAACAAAGCCAAAGCAAAATGATTTTAAATTAGAAAAGGAATGTTACATACCTTTGATCCTCGTTCATTAAAAATAATTTCAACATCTAAAATAGGGCCAAATTGCTAGAAAATTCAACAAAGGCAAAATTTAAATTTTTATATTAAATGCAAACTGAATTCAAACATTAAAATAAACACTAAATTCATCTATTTTTCTTTCTTTCTTTTCAGAGATAACTGGCTAATAACCATAAAGATCAAGGAAACCATAATTTTTAGTCAATCCTAAGAATTTTATATGAAGCCCTTAACACCTGAGATATGAAACACCAAGTACACATTTAAAAAAGTTATGCCTTCGAAATACGTATCCAGCGTTTCATATCTTTCTTGTGATAAGAGGTTTTTCATACATGTAAAGACCACATACAGCAGAGCCCCGAAAATTTGAGGTAATCAGAGCTGACTGTACCTCAAATTTAGAAAAACTTGGACTACATTGAAAGATTTATTTTACAATACAAAGTGGTTTAGGTAAACATATTAACTTAAACTTTTCGATTTTGTCTCAATTACAGCATCAATTTCCTACTCTTATTTCACCGACACCATACTCAGCTGCAAACTTCTTTGATGTTTCACCACTGTCTAGTCTTTTCAAGGCTTCTAGCTTAATTTTAATTGACACGAACTTTCTTTTAGCCTTTTCACTCATCATCACGTAAATAAAAGTGAAATGGAAACTGAATTACCGGTATATTGTTTAGATCAGCAACATGTGGCGTGACACTTTGAAAGTGATTCAGCTCGAAATACATGGAACCTCAAACTACAGACGCTCAAATTATCGGGGCTTTACTGTAATCCTTAATTGTCCTTTCCCAGCTAACTCCTCCCACCAGCATTAGGCGCCATCTGTTATCAGATTTCCTCTGAAAATGGCGGACGTAGGTAGGATCATGCTATGTGCTATAACCATGTATTCTACAAATTATTTAGAAAAGTTGCAAAATTTCAAATTGAAAAATGCTTTTGAGTTTTTAGAAAGTAACAGCATACATAGTAGAAGGTGTAAAGAATAAGGCTTCAGATTCTTTTGTGGCAGTTTTATTCACAACATTTTATTAACAGCTCAAACTTTTAGTTAGGCTACTAATTTAGTCAGCTCAAATAGCTAGTAATTTAACAGCAACTCTAAATGTTACATCTGAACATTATAATCACATTTATCTAGATTATTTAATTAATTTCATGCATATTACTTTACCAAAAGTTCAATAAAATTTAATTTCTGTCATGATCGTTTGGAACTATAATTTTACAAGACTTATTGAAATAAACGTATTGAAGATCTTAATGAAAATAATTGAAATTGCCTTCAAGATGTAAAAAACCTTCGGAAATAAAATGCTTTGAGCAGACTCTCATGTTGCTTGTTAATTTCTTCCCAATTCTCAACTTGTGTTGCAAGTGATTTGTTTGCTGGTAAATAATGAAAGCTGGCATATTCTCGACCATGCAAACTATTGCATTGTGGTACACAACAGTTAACAACCATTATTTATTTCACAATAATAAACGTTATGTGATGCACAAACGTAGTTGAAGGGATACGTCTTTCTTCTTTCTTCTTCTGAGAGCCCTTTCTCCGTTGATTGAAGTCGGAGGTAGCTTATTTTTTTGCATGTTAAAATTGGTTTGTTTTTATAAGGAAATGACATAAATTGCAAGTTTTTTATTTATTATTTGGGTATGTACACGAGATACAGAATGGTAAGATTTATACAGAATATTATCTTTGAAAGAGGACAAACACAAAGAACCATGCCCATGATGGGACTCGAACCCATGACCCAGCGACTCAGAAATCAGTGTGTTAGCCACTTCGCCACCTGTGCGGCTTGAAGGGATACGTGAATATCTTGTCTGATCCTATCTCGCACCTCCTTTTGTAAAACGTGACGTTTTTTGACGTCATCATGCAACCAATCACATTGCACCAGGAAAGGACAATTGAATTATAATTTTTACTTGAATACAAAAATTTGTGAAATTATATCCCTTTCAAGTTAAGTTTATTAAGAATAAAGTAAAGTAATTCATGGGCAGTGGATGGGTGCCAGAAGCAGAATTTACTGACCATCAAGCAAATGAAGTCAAATTTGCATGGAAGTTTTGTCAGAAGACAATTTTTCTTAGGGAGATCACAGATGTGAAAACTTGGCAAACAATTATAATGTAAAAGTGTCCCACTCCAATCCTAACCTAAGTTTTCGTTAATGTGAAATGCACACAGGACAGAAAAGTTTGGCTGTAGACATGCACCGAGTGAGCCCACCATTTAGGTCCTGGCAAAGATACTCAAATCCAAGGAGACAATATGGAGTATCGAGTTGTTTGGATATGGATGGTGATCAGTTCCAGCACTTGTTATTTCACACAAAGGAAATTAGTCTGTTGAAAATCTCATTAGAATATCTTCATTACTGTTAAAGTTAATAACAAAAACCTGGGTTTGGCTTGGAGCAGACATCCTATACCCTAAAGTGTTGATTACAGAAAAAGGATTTAATTAATCCTTATATTCCAGTATTGCCATTCTGTTTTTGGGTGCATGTTGGTGAAAACCAAAAAATAATCTTTTAAAAGGGTTTGCATTAATCACCACCTTGAAGTGCTCAACTGTTATTAAAAACATTGTTATTAGGAACATACAAGGAATTTTATGTTCAATTTCAAAAATGCTGTTTAAATTATACACAAACGAACAGGAATGTTTTATGATCTCAGATCAAGCCAAAACCTTGATTACCTTGAAGATAATTCAGGCTTTGACAAAATACATTAAAGCTTACTAACAATCGCAAGACTACATTAACAATGAAACAAAAAAATTTCCATAATTACTAAGCAATAAAATTTTTATTATTGTTTTGTCATGCAAGGTGAAGTGTCTGATGTAACAAGAACAAAAAACTTACCCCAAACATTTGTCTGAGATCAGGATCACGGAAACGAAAAGGAATATTTGAAACATGGAGTCTCTTTGGCTGCTCCTTTACAGACTGTGTCGATGTCTGTGTCGCTGTGCCCTGTCCTGTCGAAGCTGCCAACTCTGTATCTAAATCAGTTTGCTGTAATTTGCGAATAAAAGAATTAAGCTTTATTCATCTTTGTCAGAGAGCACGAACAGTTTACTGAACAAATTTATTTCTTGACTTAAAATATATATAACAATGGTCCTTCGGTTCAAGACATTAATTCAAGAACTACAAGAACTCTTATTAATTTTGAATACTGAATATCAAATAATTCCATTATATAGAAGCTGAATGCTTAATTATTAACTTGAGCTTAGGAAAGTTCTGAGGGTTAACAGAATTCGATAATCACAAAATATGAACTTTCCATCTTTAATTAAATCTTTACCATATAGAGAAATATAATACTATGTTCACACTGTGGGTAGATCGTGGTTACCTAATCAAGCACTTTACGTTTGCACTGCATTCAAGGGAAATGACAGTTACAGATGGCAACTGGATTCCACAGGCAGTATGAAATGTTGCAGTTAGCGAAACTACGATAGATGGAGCAGAACCTGCTCATACATGTAGTGGTTACGTTTAACCTTTCTTAAGTCTGAAAATTTTTCTCCTTAAATATATATAAAGGCTTTGGTTTCATCATCAGACCACTCGGTGCTATGCTTTTGCTTGACTGCAATGTTTTATTTTCATGTTCTTGGTGCTAACCGGGATATGATGTCACTAATTAGAACACTGTTAGATAACAGATTCTTAACCGAGTTGTAAACACGGTTGGATAACAAAAGCAGGCTGCACACTTCTGCTTGATCATGATCAAGAGTTAATTATGGTTACTTAACTGTGATTAAAGGTAGTCCGAACATAACATTAAGGACCCATTTTGAGTTATATCTTAATCAAGTTTTGTTAAATGACATAAATCGAGGGACCATCATCTCTGCAAAAATTGAAATTTAAGTAATTTCAAGCAAATTAGGTGAAAGGTGATAGCTCTTAGGCAGTTCCAGATTAGCAGTACTTATGTATACTTTTCAAAACTTAACTTCTGATAGAAAATATTGTATTTTATGCAATTTTTCTCCTCCAGAATATGAGTTGAAACCTTGGAGTTTTCTCTTTCTAAATATGCAATCTAAATGAGCTCATTTGATTATTTAAATTAGTCAATAGAGATTCTAAAATGTACAGGTGGAGTTGAGTTTGTAAAATAAACAAATTTAACAGCTTTTTCTGATATACAGAAGTGGAATCTATGCACAGCAGATTGGTACCAACTGAAGAAAATTTTACATTTAGTGGGCAACAAATCTGACAACATACTCCAATTATGTATTCTCTGCTCTTTCAAAAATAAGAGAGAAATGTATACAGGCACTCGGAAAATATCTGGCAAAATTTTAAAAAGTGGTACAAGGGACCAAAATAAGCATTTTCCGTTATAGAATGTGTGTCTGAAAATGATTCATTCAAGCACTGGTGAAGAAGAAACTTGTGAAAGGTTAAAGAAAACCAGAATTGAGCTCTCCGGCCCACATGCTCAACGTTTGTTGATTCAGTAGTTGCCACGTCGGGAATCGTTCCCTATACAGCAGCTTGTCAGTTTCCGTTTCCTGCCACATACGCTATGGATATTTGCAAGCTCTGCATTTTTAAGGCAATGCATGCTATTGTAAATCTCAGTGGCGAAATGAAGCATTTACACCAGACGTCATCAACTGCCACGCTTAAACGCATCACTTCTGAACACAGATTCTATGACGGAAAATGCTTATTTTGAACCCCTCTACCAATAATCTCAGGCACAATTTCAAGTGCTTTTTATTTCAACAACAATTTATACAATCTAAAAGGAAAAGGGGTGATATCTAAAATCGGCAAGAACAACATAAATATGATCTCCGAAAGCAGAACAATAAGGAAAGGTAAAGAAAAAGGAACATGAGATTATTCTGCCAATGGGGTCAAATTAAAACTTGAGATTCAATCAATCGAACAGAATAGACTGCAATTGGTTTCTTGTCAGCATTTAACAATTTATTAGAACCCCTTTTATCAAGTTCAATGTTTATACCCTAACCTAACTAGCCTACTATTAGGCCTTAAAACTATGACCTAAATATGTAAAACATGTTTGGACACACTCAATTTCTCTGATCTGCCATATTATATATGAAAAAAATTATTTGAAAATTATTTGAGATGTTTATTGTAATCCAGTATTTAAAAAAAAAAAAAAAATCATTTTTAATCGAATTCCCATTTGTTCTGCCCCTAGCGAGAGTAATGCAGACCTAAAGATGAACTAGCAAAATTTGATTTGTTCTTAACTTCCAAATACATTTAAACATAGCATTAATCAAACATCCTCTCAGGTCAATGCCTAAGAGGAAATGCAACAATCCCACTCTGGATCAGAAATGCATCGATCTCATTCTTAATGTTGCAGAGATCCAACAATAAGGAAGCGTATGTTGTCAATTTTAGAGGGGGTTAAGTAATTTCTCCTCTATGGCAATAACGTTCCACCAAACTTATTCAATTTGTATAGTTCTGTGAACTATTATGAAAAATTATATTCGTTTTGTAAACCAACAACTACACCCCAGTATTTTACTGAAATAAACGAATGACGATAAGTTTCAGTGATTAACAACATTGCACCATTAGGATTTCATTTCATTTCTAATTTATATGAATCTTGGATAATATATTCAAAATTTAGTTCCCTTAGAAAACTTCATAATGAGGTTTGACTAATATTGTTTCAATGAAGCAAAAAAAAAACAAACATGAAGTATCATTCACATAGTCATATACTGAGAATATTTCAAAACCAAAACAGATACAGAAAATAATTCCATGGCTATTCACACTTCTTATAGAAACTGAACCAAATGATGCCAAGGGTGGATCAACAGTGAAAAGTTTTTTCATTGCTTTTTGAATTACTTATAGCGTGGCACGAAATAAAGCAAAAATTCCAATACCTTAATAGTTGGAACTACGAAATGAGAGTTTAATTCAATAAATAATATCACCGACTTTTTTTTTGAGGATTTCTGCCACAATAGAAAAACTTCTTTATTATTATTAATTTGACTGTTAGTTTGACTTAGAATCAACCTCTGGGCCAGCCAAAGATAATGTCAAATAAATTTAGAAATACTTCGTAAATTCCAAAGTGTGTTGATAAACATCAAATGTTCATTATCAAGCAATCCCATGACAAAAGTATCTAAAAGTGACAGCAGCCTTTTGAAATAGCAACTCACCATAAAAGCAAAATAAAATTGTTTTGAAGATTTTAAAATAAAGCCGATAATACAGATCAACGGAGAAATTAAGATTTTTCAAATACAGTCGAATCTCGATATCTCGAATTTCAAATTTCGCGGGAATGGTAAAAAATCTGAGATAAAGAGCTTTCGAGATATGGAGGGTTATTTATAAATTAAGATTTTTTGGTTATTAAAAGTACTGTGAGAATACGAAGAACAATAGGAGATAAAATGGCACGTGTATAAAGAGTTACGCCATGTACGAATGGTGCCACTAGCATCAGAAAAGCATAAACTGCGCATGCTCAATCAGTTCGTACACAACCGAGATTTGCAACAAGTTCGAAAAATTTTTTCATGAATTTTTTTCATAACCCACATTGTTTAATTTTATGGAAGTGACATCACACTTTTTGTTTTCATTAAAATGGTTTCTCTTTCAGAAAATCTTAAAGGGCAAATGACACCAATTCGGAAGTTGATTTCATATAGTTTTGAATACTTTACTGATACTAAATATCAGCTTTATTTATTTATTTATTTATTTGTTTATTTATTTATTTATTTATTTATTTATTTATTTATTTATTTATTTATTTATTTTTTACTTTCACTTTTAATAAAGAAATCATAATTTTTAAAGGGCACTTTTGGTAATATAAATTCATTTTGAATTTTGTCAAAAAACGGCCGCAAGGTCATATGAGATGTCAGCTTAGCCAACTATGATGTCAGCTTAGCCAAACAGAGGTCGGCGAGATTTACAGGGCTATAAATCTCGTCAGGCTCGATTTGGCTAAGACGATGTCTTGCGCAGCTAACGTTTTTGATTGGAGGAGGCCTGCATTTCGCTTATTTGTTGCCTCCTTCTTAAAAAATTTATAACTTTTTCCATAAAAACTTGTTTTCTTTTCTTTCTTTTTTTTTTTTTTTTTTAATGCTACATTCTTTCTGATTATTTATTATCTCGATAGCAATATTCTTGGTCTCATTTAGCCTTTAAATCTTAATGCTGCCACATGAATTCAAAATTCAATATAAAGAGGTTTTCCAAGAAAATGTTTCGGAATAACGTCGGAAAATTACATTAAATTAACAGCGAAAACGTAGGGAAATAAATTTTTTTCGAGATATCGAATTTCCGAGATATCAGGATTTGAGATAGCAAGGTTTGACTGTATAAATTTATATATATATCTCAAAACAATGTCACAACTGAATCCTTATGGCATTTAAAGTGATTCTATAAACCATAATGGCACTGTCACCTCAAAATTAGGTCCAAATCTTATATTTCAAAGGGCATTGCAAGAAAGGAGAGGTACGGTATCAACTAATCAGAAAAATCAATTGCGTGAGTGCAAACAACAAAACGTCTTAATTATTTTACATTTCATCATCATCATTCACTACACCGACGACGATGCTCTTATTATTTTCTCTTATTGGTCAAGAAACACCATGGCTTGCACAGAAGTCACTTACTGTCTGTTGCTCCACACCATTGGAAGTGATAGTTGGGGGGGTGTATGGAGGGACCTCTTTGATATCATTGTTTTTCACCTGACTACTTGTTTCACCATTTTGAGAATACTGAGAGTAAGATGATGTCATTTGTGAATGGACCATTTGCTGCAAAAACAAAAACGTCACATTAAAATCGTTATAATAATAAAAGAAAGATAAAATTTGTAAAATTCGAGAAATATTTAAGTTTAAAAACGTAAAAAGTGTCGATATTAGGAAAAAAAAAAAAAAAAATAAGCAAAGCACCATTGGCCAAAAACTATGTAAATAATCATAAAAGTTAACTTAATTCAAGTTAGATTTAACAAAAGGAGGAACCCAAAGAGTTTGTTAGAAAGCCTCTCCGTTTTAAGAAAATAAAACTAGAGCTCACACGTTTTTATTATTAGAAAAATTACATACACACACACATATACATAACATTGTTTCTAAAGAGAATTAAACATCTTTTAAAACACACAAAAATTAATAATGGATGGTTTTTATTAATGAAAAAAAATTCAACAAATTATTATTATGTATTCACCTACTTGTGTCTTTAAAAATAATAAAGTGGAAACTAAAAAGTCAATAAATAAATATCAAAGGAACAAGGGACCTGGACACTGCAGCATTGATGGATACTGGAACTGAATGTGGAATGCTGTGAAACAGATGTTGAAGCACACTTCCTGCAGGGCAAGCGTGCAGAACACTTGAAAAATTAAAGCCTATCAGTTCTCTGCCTGTAGAGAACAGTTAATAAACAAATAATACGCCAGTTCCAGATCTTTAAACTAGCTATACACACAAAATTTTGTATTAAACAAGGAAACAAACAAACAAACAAGAAAGAGGGTAGAGGGGTGGTTGAAACAAGTTTCATTCCTTAAACATTTTCATCTTTTTTTATTCAATTTTTTTTTTTTTTTTAAATAAGATGCACATGGATTTAATTAAGCAACACTCATGATAAGCATTATAATCGCATTTAAGTTTATTAACTTTGCTCAAACTGCTTAGCTTCTCTGAGCATTAATAGCCCAGCAGAAAAATTTCTCTCCTAGTACTTTTTAAGGCCAAGGAAAAAGGCTTTTCTACAAGGTTTAATAAATGATTTCAATCAATGGGCCAGCACCATTTCCCAGTGAAGGTAGGATTCCCAGGCAGCATCACAATTGAGCTGTTCAGTCTCCTCCCTGCCCATTGGTGGAGCTATTTCTGGCCCATGTCTGTTACATGATCTTGGAGATTTCTGGCTTCAGCACTAAATGGTCCTCTCACAAGAGAGAAAGAGAGCTCGGGAGAAAGCACCAGAGACAGGGAGAGGATGAATGTCACGTGGGTAGCTGCTGTTAATTTATTTGATGACTGACTTCCTTCTGTTCAACAGTCCACACTTTGCAACAAATGTTTAGGCTAATTAATTCCATTGAGAATTTAAAGTCATGTCTCCTAGGAAGGAAAACTCTTCAGATAAATAAATAAACAAATAAATTTCACAAAAGGACTCCAAATGCAGTCTTTTCATTGTTTCTCGCAAATACAAAGATTCCCTATTAAGCGCAAAAGCAATCTAATTAACTATTATAAACATCCATGTGCCCTTTACTCACTCAAAGGTTACATTCTTAAGCAACATAAAAATACATAAAAATTTCTTTTGATTATGGGTATATTAATGCAAGATTACTGCAAAACAGACAAAAGCGTAAAGGTTCCCTAATACTCCCATTAAAACTTTATGAGGTGAATCATGCAAAAGAAAAAGTGCAAAAATATTAATACCACCACCACAAAAACAGAAAGTGAAAAATACGAAAATAAAATAAGCGGAGTGGCAATTTTATACTTACAGGTGGATCAGGCCAAACCTGATGCACATTTCCACTGGACACACTTACCTATAAAAAAATAAATACGACTTAGAATACATTACATCATTTAAATCTTTATTTTTATGGATTTACAACATATCATATCAAAATATAATCATCAAGAAATTGCATTACTACTTTATAAAATTTTTTTACTCAGAAAAATTTCAAAATAATATTTCGGTGTTCGTTATTATAAGCCAATTATTATTCAAAATCATTTTATTTGAAATACCAACAGGTTAACCATATTAGGAAATAATATATTTAATGTGTTACTTAACATATAACTTTGAAAAAAACTTCTTCTTAAACTTAATAACAATTACAATCTTTAAAGAATCTTGTAATGTTACTTACGCATACATAAATACAACTACGGAACACTACCCCAAAAACATTCAATTAAAAAAAAATTAATTATCAAAGTATAATTAGAACTTCACATTATTTTAAATTTCATTAAGGTTTTGCAAGTTTTTCATATCTTGCTTGTTTCTCTTTCAGGGATGGATATGGAATTATTATTTTTATAGCCACTGTTTAACCATTTTTATATTTTTTTAGCCACACTTTTACCAACTCAAAAAAAATTTCCCTCCGATAAAACCGAGCAAAAAAATCAGCTGAATTCAGTTGTACTAACGGAATTAAATCCAAAGAGAAACTAATAACATACTTCATACAAATCATGAATACAAAGAGAAATGGGAATGAAAAAATTCCATGATCTGGAATCGAACCAGGGACCTTGCCTATCGCTGGCAACGCTTTAACCAATTGAGCTATTGCAGACAATGAACCGCCAAGCTGTTACAATGTGTCCAGATGTACTTTCCTGAAGTCACAAATTAGCTCAAGTGGCAGAGCAGCCCGGGATTTTCTCTTTGGAATTAAATCCGCTAAACAACTGTATTGTTTTAGGCTAAATCCACTGACTGTGGAAAAACGTGCTGCTGATGGGGAAAAACTATAAAACAACTTTTTCAAAATAACCACAGTCTGAGGACAAAATTCACAGATGCCCATGCAAACATTTCAGTTGGAATGGTGAGCGAGGTATAGAATGCCGATCTGACGGACGGAATGCATAGAGAATAGCAGCCCTATCTGTATCCGTTGATGAACTTTGTAACTAATTTTGAAACTTGGTGTGAATAAATTCCCTGGTTTCCTAAGCAAAACACAGTGAACCGTACATTTCCATCGCCTTCCATTTTTCATTAATTGATTTTTCAAACCGTTGCTCATTTTTGGGACATTCGGTAATATAAAAGCTGTAGAAGACCTACCTACATAGGATGGTAATGAAACAATAGAATAATTTTACACTGGTCAGGTTCAAACCGAGGAACCTCTGGATTAGGGCAAACTTTATAAAGCATTCTTGGACAATTTCAGAAGATGAACGCAATGGCTGTAGAAAAGCTTTGCTCATCGAAATTTTATTTTACTTTAATTTACAAATTTACTTAACCCGATGTCTATATTGTTCAATTATTAGCAATAAACAGCGGCAAGATGGGAGTAAATGAAATGCTTTGAAACAGCATGGACTTTTTCTGCAAATAATTGTGCCACCTTGCTTTTGAAAATTCGCTTTTGCATTAGCTTTTGGAGACAGGAAAAGTGGATGGGAAATTGAGGGGGGAAAAAGTGAATTACTTTACTGTAAAAACCATATAATGCAATGCAATATACCAGTTTATTAAATATTATATGCTATTTTTGCTTGAATTTGACCCCCCCCCCCCTACCACTTAATAAAAATTGCCACTTCGATATTTTTGGGCCATTAGCGAAAGTAGCGATCAGCAGTGCGACCCCTGTCTTTTCTATTCCTCTTTTACCCTTGTCGAGGATGTTAAATAACCATGTAAGTATTGAAATGTAACAAAGAAAGGAATTAATAAATAAATGAACGACAAAACTAAAGATAACACTTCAACAATTTGATAATGTTGGTGTCAAATCAGCAAGGAAAATTTTCACAACTTGGACTCGAACCAGGGACCATGACTATCGCTGGCGCCGCTCTATCCATTTGAGCTATTGCAGACACTCCATGAAGTGTCTTTATGGACTTTCATAAAGTCAATAGGTAGCCCAAATGGCAAAGTAGTCCAGATTCTAACGTCGGGAATCCTCCTTGCCCTGAAACCATCAAATACGTAGAATAAAAATCTGTAATAAACAAATAGACTACAAAACAAAACTGAAGATAACATTTCAAATATTTGATAATTTTGGTGTTAAAAGGAAAGAAAAAAATTCCGTGATCTGGATTCAAACCAGAGACCATGACTATCGCTGTCGCTGCTCTAACTTATTGAGCTAATTTATTAACCTAATGATATCAGAGCTCTCCGTTTTCAAATCCATCTTTGCCCATTCACCTATGGTAATGATTGAAAGAGTGCGATTGATAGTGAGACCAGTTGAAATGAGTCCTGAGAGGTGTGGCAGGTGTTATCCTACGAGATAGAGTGCACAGCAGCACATTAAGAGGGGGTCTGTACGTGTTCAGCTGCTGCTGTTTCACATTGACAGGTCTCAGTTGTGTTGATAAGCCCATGTGATACAGATGCTGCATACAGGTCTTTCTAAGCAGTTAGGATTTGGAAAAGCTAGTGAGTAGGAGACCAAGGAGTCAGCCTGGAACCAGATGGCTAGACTATATGGAGAATCTTGGGTATTACCATAGAAAACATGTGGCTGACGGCAGAAGATTGCGAGCACTTGGAGATCCTACATACGGCTGTGGCCTTAACCCTAACGGATAAGCGAGTTTGAAAATTAAGTAAGTAGGATATATACTTTGACAGTGACAACCTGCAACAAAGAATTTTTGTTCTTAATAAGAGTGTCAGTTTTAATCATCTTGAATCATACAGAGTTCAACAAAAATGCCTATTAAGTAAAAAAAAATTAAGGTTGTTGCAAATTTGAAACTGGGTATCACGTGAAACACTTTCCTTACATTTTAAGTAAACAATATCAAGAATGTCCCCATTTTATGATAATAATTCACCCCAAACTACAATAACGGATCAGATCGTATGATTTCAGGATAAGGATAGTCCCAACTTTCGGATTGCGGCTGCTCTGCCATTTGGGCTATCTAGTGACTTCGTTGAAGTCTATAAAGACACTTTGTAACAGCAGGGATGTTCAGTGTCAGTGGTAACTCAATTGGTTAGAGCGGTGAAAGCAATAATCGTGGTCCTTAGTTTGAATCTAGGTCATGGAACCTTCAGTTTCCTTTTTAATACAATATTAGCAGGGGATTAGTCTGCTGAGGCTTTGCTTGGTCTTCCAAGCTTAATAATACAGGGACAAACTCAAGAATCCGTGCTCTCGGCGAGAGTCTCGCTGGTCTCGAAAGTTATAAGACTTATACCTCAGTGGTCTCGAAAAAATAAATTAACTAGAGCAAGCAATTTCCAACTGAGGTACTGCAATCTCACTTTCAGGGATGCTGTAAAACATACAATTAAAGATTTAAAACAAAAAGTGTAAAATATATAATACAGGATTATTGAAATTATACTTCTCAGCTCAGATGGTTGCAGAATGCATTCTATTGGCGCAAATGCTTTCCATGTTCAAAATCATGTTTTCTACAGCCGAATGCTTAAAGAATACATCAATTCCTAAAACATGCTTACAAATGCTCTCTTTCATGTGTGGCAGGGCTACGGAGTTTTTTCATGATAAACCCGATCCTTTAAGAAGCCCTAGAATACAGTCGAACCCACTTATAAGAGCCCAGTCAGGCCACTATAGCAATAGATCAATGTAAAATTATGCTGATTATACATAATATACTCTGATCAATAAATAACGAGATTAGTTAGAATAAACAATTTTATTTTATGAGGATGGATCAAAAAAAAAAAAAAAAAGTTACAAGCAGCAGCATTTGAAAAGTAATTATTGTGGAGATGGCGCTAGTTCTCTTACAGCGGTTGTGGGGATAGGTAGTGTCAGAGCGATTGAAATGGCGAGACGTTTAGAAAAGTGTTTTCGCTTGGAGGTGCGAGCCATGATTAGTTTCTTATGGGCAAGAAATGTGTCCGCATCTGAAATTCACAGTGGAATGGTGGAAAATTACGGTGAAGAAGCAATGACCAGACAACATGTAACGAAATGGTGTCGCTCTTTTCAATCGGGCAGAGAGGGTGTGGAAAACCGTAATAGGGCTGTCCAATTCTTCAATGATGGAACTCAACATGGTGACTGAAGGAACACACAAGGTTCTCTTTACACAGTGTTGTGAAAACAGCTGCCGAGAACTGTCTCGATGCCTAAATAGATTTGGTGATTATGTGGAAAAGTGATCGGCAAGTATGCCACTTAATTCCCTTTTGTATTTTCTGTCTACTGTTAATAAATAATTTTTATTACCCTTGTAACCTTTTTTTTTGAATCCATCCTCGTATCTTATTACTTATACAGCAGAGTTATCCCAGAAAACGCTAGGGTTGGAAGCTTGGAGACACAAGACAATAACGTACATGACTTGGGAGGTTTTTATTTATACTCCGACAGAAAATAAGATGATTGCAAAGAAGCAGAAAATGGGTAGACAATTGTACTGTATTTGCGATGTAAACAAATGTACGAAACACGTTAATGGTTAAATCACCAATTGTACTTTCATACACTTTCTTCTGAACTACTTCAACCACATGGCATGGTGATTCCCGATCTCTGCTTGGGCTTTACAAATTTACTGTAAAACGCGGATTATGCTAAAAAAAAATTTCGTAAAGCATACTTTGTTAAATGCAGATAAATGCATAAAAATACGTTAATACATAAACCCTTTCAATGCATAAATAAATTTTAAGGTCATTCCTGATATGATGAAATTATCCAGTCTTGAGGCATGAGGATGTGGGGTAAATCCGCTTTCCGCAGCAAAACGGTTATACAGTAGTGCCCGTTTAATATGCGCTTTTGTCTTAGCCCCATAATTTTAAGTAGTGTTTCCATATAGTCTGCCTCGTTTAATATGATCGCTTTCCCGCATATTACACTCCTTCTTGCTACTGTGCATACGCACTTTGAGCTCGCTTACACTATGGCACTCATGCGTACCCGATCTTGTGCATCTGACAGCATATGTTCTAGTTCCATGTTCCCCTCTCGCATATGCCCTCTTCAGGTTTTTATCCCAATTCATTGTTCCAACGTTGTTAGTCAAGATTAAATATCCAAAATTAAGCGTAAAATCTCTAACTAAATGCTTACTTCAAGTACGCTGTCATATATTTACATCTAATAACACGACAAGGTACGTGATTAAAGTATAATTAAATAGTTAATATATCACAATGATTCTAGAGCATAGAATAATAAAAGATATGATATAATAGTATGTATGTTGCATATTTTATATCTTACTGCCTAAGAAGTTTTCCCGCTTAATACGTTATTTTCGTATGGTCCCTTCAGAATCTTATTAAGCGGGTATTACTGTAATTGGAGTTAAAGCTCCAAAATACGAGATAGAGAAACTACAGGGAAAAAATGAAGGAAAAAACTCCATGATCTGGATTCGAGACAGGGACCATGAGTAAAATTTGCTATTTGGAGTTTATGGAATAATATGTAGTGCTTCTTTATGATTTTTTTTTATACATTTCTTTCTGTATTTAAAAATTGTGGATGAAAAGGGAGGGGGGAGCACCTTATTGGTGCTTGTGAATTTATGATATTCATAGTTGTCGTCGAATTATTAAATCCATAAATAAATAGTTCGTCGATTAATTTTTCAGGGTATTGAGGTTATGTTGTTGCCTTTGGTTACTCCTTCAAAACTGAAGAATTTTAATTTTGTGTTGTATATAAATATTTAATTCATGTATGCTGATTGGTTGATTGACCTGTGATTTATAACGTAATTTAAGGAGTATTGGGATTGTCAGAGGTTACTGATGGCACTGATTATTTGATTGTCACTTAATTAAAATGTCATTCACATAACTTTGTTCATAATTTGATTTTGTTTTCAAACACTGGAAAATTGATTAAGTTAAACATAATTTAAGTAAATATTGGCCATATGTGGTGATAAAGGATTCGCCATGGGAGTCCATAGTTTGTGAGTAAATGTTAACCGATTATCAATGAAGCATAAATTTATAACTTGGAATATTTAATATCCTTTTTTCATAACATTACTACTAAGCGCCTGCCTGAAAATTCCGAAAATTTCTAATATCTAAACCAGCAATGGCAAGACCTACCTTACTCAATTCTTCTGAGTTGTTGTAGATCTTATAATTACTGAGACAGGTCGTAAAAATATTTCTTTAATTTTATTATCTAAAGTAAGGATGAGGGGAATATCTTCATACAATGAGTTGACATCAATTGTGTAGAACCAATCATCAATTTTAATTCTGACAGTTTCTAAAAAATGTTCTTAGATTTTCCACATAGTCTAACTACCAGCTTGGAAAAAGCAACTGCCTAGAAAGATTATTTTCCTGCATCCATATCACGTGACCACATCAACGTAACTAAGACATTTTAATGCGGAGAAGTAACGACTCAACACTTAAAGACTCCCTTATTGTGTTGCTGAACACCTGTCCACATCTCAGGAATCTCATTTCAGCTGCTTGCACCCATGATCGAAATCTTTCGGTCATGACCCAAATCTCATGATCATAGGTGAGAATGGAGGCAAAGATAGATTTGAAAACTGAGAACTTGGCTTTGTTTTCTAGCTCACGCTTCCACGGATCGCCAGAGTTTGCAACTGACACAGTTTGCTGCATTGATCCGAGCATCCAATTCTCTGTCCTGCTGCCTATCACTCATGAATGCAGTCCGGAGATATTCGAACTTCTCCACATGTCTCAATGCGGCTCCCTAACGTGGAGAGCACACCAAGCAGGTCGTCTTTAAAATTATGATCGAAAAAAGATGTTGCGATCTAAATGCTGAATATGAATATGTAGAGATCCCAATCTTTTCGGAAGTGTTCTGCAAATTTCCACAAAACCGCTATAGTGCCATTAAATGTGTACTCAAATGTTCTATAAGTCTAGCGTTTTGCGTCCGACTTCCGGCAAATCGCGAAAAAAGCACTTCTTACCATAGATAATGTTAATTTCAACTCTTCAACAAACGACGAAATCGCAATGGCAAATGGGAACAGCTCTTTGTACAGATCATTCAGGATTACTACGAATAATAAAGATGCTAACAATAAACATCAACAATGGACACTGTAGAAACAGTTAAGAATATGTACCTGAATTGTAAAGACCTTGATAACAGTTCATATCAAAAAACATCTAGTCACATTGTGAATATGTTACGGCAAACTAAACAAATATGAACATTTTTTTATCAAAAAAATCGGTGGTCCAAAGTTCAACATTAAATCACTACATGGAAAAAACAAACGTCTCTCTCGCCCTCCTTCATGCATATTAAGACATAATGTTCCACTTTCACAATGTTGGTGGTGTACACGTTGAAATGTTCTAACATTTGCTAACTACCAATTGCGGTACCGTTCATGGTATAACTTACCAGCAAATGTGTCATTTCTATCGGCCACTCCATACATAAATTATATGTCTGCAAATTCTTCATTGCCATCAAGTACAAGAGTTTCCAGAGCAAAGCAACTACTCCAAAGGTTCAAGGAGTCGATGGTTAACTAAAAACATATGGAAATATCAAGTTCTAATTTGATTGCATAATTCAAATGGTAATGGATTGAGTATTACCAACATTTTTCCCTGTAGCAATTTAATGGTGAGCTTTGGACCATACATTCTTTGGTAATAAATGTTCAGTATGTTATCACCTATCACTCTGTGAATTTTGTGCACAGAGTTCAAAAACACCCTCTATAAAGCAAATCAATTGATAATGTGCAGAGTAACCTATATTTTATTTTTATCCAACCCCAAAAACAGCATCAATTACAAAAGGCTAGGTGAATGGCATCCAAGGTAACTCCAATGAGATTAAAGGAAAACTTGGATTTTGGAGACCCTTTTAAATTCTCCGATGAAAAATACTTTTTTTTAAGCACATTCTTTATACAGACGAACATCGATAAGTGGATAGCCTCGGGACCTGAAGAAATTATCTACTAATGTTTAATTTTAAAGTATAAAATTGAGATATATAAGAATTTGGAATTAAAATAGATGAATGAGCAGAAAGTTTTCTGGAGAATTCAAAAATAGCTGCTTGGAAGTTATAATACGAGTCATAGCACATTTTTCACCAATTTCATTGTTTCCGAAAAGGATGGTACAGGGTCAGAATCTTCAATTCCTTCCTCTCTCTCTGTGATTTCATCTTCAGTGTTTTGTGAAGGCATACGTTGAAATTCATCACCTGAAGTTGGCAGATCACTGTCAATGTTGACAAAGTTGTCAAAGTCCACAACTTGCTCCATGCTTTCAAAAACAATCAGTGCCCATTGGCTTAGAGGAAAATGAAAAGCGGCTATAATAAACAGAGTCTCAATACACAAGTCCCGATCTCGCCTCAGAGTGCGTTTTCAGTTATTTTAGCTACTTAACCAGAGTTACAACAAATGTTAGCATAGAAGTTTATCTGCTTATCTGGTATACACTAAAACGGATTAAAATGCATTGAAATTAACTATAGAAAAATGTAGTTAATTAACTACACTTAGTATCAACTTAAACGAATTATCCCCTTATCAAGTATCCACTTAGCGAGGTTCGACTGCTCTGTGTTTAATTTCAATCATGGCACTGTATATACGTTTTCTTGAATTGGATATTACCTTTTGTAATATTGAATTATGCCTAATATTAACACATATCCAATATACAAAATTTATAAATTTAAGTTTTACTCTTTAATGATCATAATACAGCATAAATAGCATGTGACCTAAATAGCAATCCAAACAAATTAATGTACCTGCATCTTAAGGTAACTATTTTTATTATAGAGATAAAGCAAATTATTTAGTTTCTCTCTTTCAAAAAAAAAGATAAATATTTCACTCATTCTTTTTAAAACATCTCTTTAAACTTTCTGCTGCTGTTTTTGGTCTTTCCGGGCTCCAATCCCCTCCTGAGGACTCTTGTTTCCAACAAAGAAGGCAAGAAAAACCAAACGTCCAAAAATAAACACCCACGAGGTTCCAATGTGAGTCACCCGTTTCGCAAAAGAAAGAAAGTCCAAGTCCCTCCTCTGAAAATACTCGAGCCAATTCCTCCAAGAGTCACGTTGACATTTTTTTTCTTAAATTTCCACGTCAAAAACCGCACTCCCACTTTGCAGGCGCGCGATTCCCTTTTATTAACCATTTTCAAACTCATAAGATCCTATGAATCATTAGTCTCAATAAGCAAGCAAATGACAATGGATAGCACCTACCCAAATCAAAGCGTTAATCTCTTCCCATTCAGCGTCTAAAGAACTTTGCATGTCCCAGTAATATATACTACGCATCATTTAAATAAGCTGCATCGTTTTATTATTACTAATAATATATCATTTAAACCATTTTAATCAACTCTAAACTTCATCTTCTGATTAAGCCATCTTCCCTTCACTTTTCATATCAGGAAGTGCACGGAAACCAAAGTCGCGGTTTTCGGGGAAAAAAAAAAAAAAAAAAAAAATTAAAAGCGAAAAAAAATCCATTTATTAAAAAATATTATAACTATTAATTAAATATTAATAATAATAAATATTAATAATAATAACAATAATATTATTTAATAAATTTAAAAAAAATAGCAATGATAAAAAAAAAAACTGCAATTAAATGCTCACGTAAAACATTCAACTTCCTGTAACATTGTAAGAGAATCGCGGTGACAGGAGATCGTATTCTAGAGTTCATTGAATCAGAAAAAAATAAATACTCGTCTATTATTAAATATTCAACGTTTTTAATTAAATAACAAAAATATTTTATAAACTCAAAACAATTTAACGATCGGAAAAAAAAGTTGAAAATTAAAAGCGCGAAGCAGACGCAATGAAAAGTTGAAAGCAGCTTGCTTCGTAAGTTCTTACGCTTCTTTAGAAATTATTAAATTAGAAATACTAACACTGCATGATTAGTAGCTCTAATACGTTACTAATAATATTAATATGAATTAATTAGTATTATTATAATAAAAAAATAAGATGCGAAAGCATCGGAAGCGCTTTCGGTTACTTTGTAGAGGCAAATGAACCAACCGAGTTTTCAATTTTACGACGCAAATTAGTTTAATTTTCGTTAAATAAATAGATAAATTAAGTAATAAACAAATAAAGAATAAGAAAATTTTTTTTATGGAAAACGAAATAAGTTTAAAAAAATGAATTAAAAAATCCTGTTCGAAGCAAACGATATCGCTATGAAGTTGCGTCAAGTCTTGAAATTTTTTTCCATCAGAAATTAAATTCTAAATTTAATTGAAATATTATAATTATTATAACACTGTGTACTGTAAATCTACCTCAACTGTATTCCATATTATTATTATTATTATTATTATTATTATTATTATTATTATTAAGCTATTGTATCCTTTAAAGCATTCAAATTTAAAGCAGAAGAAGAATTTGGATGAAAACGCGCACCCATTAAAAAAAAAAAAGCAGCAGCGAAGAAAAGGTTGAAAATTAAATAAATAAATTAATAGAAATAAGGAAAATATGTTTATAGAGGACGAAATAAGCTTCGTAGGAACTAATAAAACTATTTTTAAATGAAAAATCGTCAAAAAATCAACGCCTGTTTGAAGCAAACGATATTGTTATGAAGTTGCATAAGAGTTATTTACAAAAGTTGCCTATCAAGTTTTTTATTTTATTTTATTTTATTTTTATTTTATTGACGGGAGTACCCATTTACAAAAGAAATATTAAATATAATCATAAATTACAAAACAAAAACAAAGAAAGAAAGACGAACGAATAATGATATAAATAAATAAACAAATAAATAAAAGAAAAATAATTTTAATATCAAAAGGAAAAAAAACAAAAAAAAATTAATAAAAGAAGCTTTACACATAAATAAGACAAAAATTTGGCCAAACCAAACTATGAAATTAATAAAAACTGGCTAGTACTAATAGCAAAAGTTTAAACATATCTATAAATCAGCTTTGAAAATCACTTCTTCACCCTTATTGTTCTAATTATTATTATTATTATTATTATTATTATTATTATTATTATTAATGTAATCCTTAATTATGTCTTCATTGTTAGTACTTCTTTTTTCACATTGTTAATTTATTATTTTAAAAAACTTTTTACATTATAAAATTATAAGTGCTCAAAATATTTCTTTCTGCTAATTTCGTTAATTTCTATAACTAAAATTCTCTCAGTTATAGAAGTTTACTAACCTCCCGTTTTTTGTTTTTTTTTGTTTTTCTTTTCATTCTCTTTTTCTCTCTCCCTGAATTATACACAATATTTCTTAATTTAATTTTATATTTATATTTGATGTTTTTGTAATCATTATATTATTTTTCCTCCAAACGGGAACCTAACTTGTTGGTCATATGACCACACAGGCCCCGTTCCGAGTTTTCTCTGTTAACGAAATTAAAATAATAAATAAATAAATAATTCTAACATCTAATTTGAATAAATTCAACTTCAAAATCAAAATTCATGAAAAGTGACTGAAAAGTAGTTATCACAAATCATCACTGAAAACTCCACATCTGAGACCAGAACACCAAAGACATCCAAAAAATTTGACTACTGTGAACTTGAAAAGTGACCTTCAATAATTATTTATTTAAGTTTTTAACCTCATTACATTCTAGGAAGTAATTTATTTATTTTCACTTTCAATTCAAGTATAACTTACAAAAATACAGTCGAACACACTTACAATGAAAAAAAACGCATATAAAGAAGCATTTTAAGGAATATCAACCAACTTTTGTTCGGATATAATGAAATTTTGATGCCGCCGTCTTAGAAAATATGTACAATCTGTATTAGAAATAGAAAATGTAAACCCAAGTAAAAAGTAGACTTCATATTTTTAAACCCCCCAATGTTAACCCTGATTATTAAAAAGCAAAGAATCTCCAAGGCATTTCCATATAAAGTACAAAACTGAGCGGTTATTCTTAGCCTAGTACAAAGAAATCCACTTTAAATAACAATAAATTCGCTATAATCACTAAAGAAAATTTCCATACACGAACCAAATCGTAGACATTTAAAAATTCGTATAAGTGGGTTCGATTGTACTTCCTTAAGTGAAATTACATTACAAGTTCATTGCTTAACTCATGTTGCATTGTACTGTATTTAATTATTCACTAACGTCCATTTTACAATACAAATATTTATTCACATAGAATAAAATCTTCAGTATTCATTTCAATTTCCATTTATTTTCTTTTCATTATGTTTACTTTTATGTACTAAATAAGAGAAGCAAATATTGTTATTATAATATTACATGTCTGTAAATCTACCTCAACTGTATACCATAATGTTATTATTAAGTTATTTTAGTTTTAGGCATTCAAACTAAAGAAGAAGCATTTTGGCTGAAAATCGCCCACTGAAAAAAAAGAAGTAGCAGCGAAGAAAAAGTTTGAAGGAATGTGAACTACTACTTAAAGGCTAAAGTGATGGTATACTACTGACCAGGGGATGGTGCAAACCGGAAGTCGGCAGACTGTACAGAAACATCTTGCCCGCGTGGTGGAAGACAAAGGGACGGCCGTGAGGGTCCGTTGGCAGGCGGTAGTCCGGCGGGGCAGCGGTCGAGGGGTGCGGACCCACCCCGTGCGCCTCCGTGCCACTCACTTTTCCCAAAGGAGGTGGGGGGCCGAGAAGAAAATCGCAACACACACACCAAAAAAATCCCACACAGACGACACAAAACGCACAAAAACGAGATAGAGAAGAGGGCAAGGGCGTTCTCTTTTCCCGTCGCTTCTGTCTACTTCACTGCTCCACACTCGTCGTAGCTGCTGCTGCAACACACGCACACACTCTCTCACCCAGCTCGGCAACACACCACAAATCGGCAGCAGTGATAGCAGCAAAAATTAAAATGCCTCCTCATCCACCTCCTCCTCCTTCACTCCACTTGGCAATGCTCAGAAGCCAAAACGGCAGCAAACGCGAAGGAAACTCCGACTGACTCGCCTCGCTCCTCCAGAAGCCACCGATGTTCTTCCTCTGCCCCCAAAGGCAAAAAGGAAAAACGAACTTAAAAAAAAAAAAAAAGAAATAAAAAAGAAAGACTCCAACGAATCCTAGAAAATGAGCTAAATGAGCCAACCCTTTACGGCCAAAATTAAACCAAGCAATCACACACGCACATATCACACGCAGAGAGAGCGCCTCGATTTAAACCATTCGCGTTTTTCATTTTCAGCTTTCAATATAAGCAAACCAAACAAAAACAATTAAAATTTAAAAAGAAAAAAAAAGACCAAATCAGAGTAGCCTCGTTTTGCTTTTCCAGCAGCATAAACACAAATTCCTCTTTAACCATTCATAAAACCTAAAAATGGTAAATTGCCTCCGCGGTTTTTGTTTACATAAGAAAAGCGCTGTCGATTGTATTTACATTAGAAACAAGTAAATACTCCTGAGAGAATCTAGACGCCTCCCTCCCCTAATCAAAATGGAGAATCCTTAGCAAAAAATAAAAAAATAAACCCACCAAAAATCAATTATTAAAAGATTATCATCGTACCATACTCCTCCTTTAAACGCATACATGCAAATCCTTTACAAGAAAAACACGCCAGCAACAGATGACGTCAACTTAACGCTTCCCAACTTAAATAAACATTCACCCTAAAAGAACGACAATTTTAACATTTTGTTGTTATTATTATTATCATCATCATCATTATTATTCTAATTATTTAAAGCATCGCGTTCGAATTTTCTATTTATAAACGTTGACTTCACCTTTTTAGCGGCAACGCGATGAAGAAAGACACGTTTCCCGCGCTCGCCATTAGGAGCAGCAGCAAGAGGAGGATTTCGACTCGAATTCTTAATTCAGCTCGAAAACAAAACCTCATCATCAACAACAACCAACCAAAAATAATATTTAAAAATATAACAATAAGCAACAATAACCAAATCAAAACGCGCGACGAAAGTAAACCGATAGCGCCAACCAAAAACGGGCGACCCGAAAAAGGCGCGGAAAAAAAAAAAAACGGCAACGAAATTCGCCTCAAAAAACGAAACAAAAACTTCTCCTTCCACCTTTACCTTCTTTAGGGGGGAAACACAAGATCTCATTACTATAAATACTACAATAGCTCGAAAACGATGTGATAACAGACACAGCGTACATAAAAACGAAAAGGAGACCATAAAAAAGAAGCTGATCTCCATTTCCCTCTAATTGTCACTGCATCGTCTTCTTTAAAAGCAATTCTTAAGGCAACGGAATGTTGATTAAAACCCCAAAATAACCCGGATTGCATCGACAATGGCGAGAATTGCTCAACATAAATAGCGCGAACGCTCTCTTATAACTACACCTAAACCCAACTTCGCCATTTTGTTGGGGAGGTCTTTTTGAGATAAACTGGCTATGAACCTCAGCCCTATTTCACTTCGTTACAGAACTATAAGAGATCAAAAGTTTTGAAAGCGTAATATGAAAATCCATACATACAGTTATCATTTCATAAGAAGGTGGAGGGCACTCCACAACTGGCAATAAACTCCGTGAATATAGCAATATACGGACTCTGTAACCTCTACTATGGAAGACGAGTAACCGCACTGAGCAAACGAGACCAGGCCCAACAATCCAACAAGAGCAACGATCCAACCTTCATTGTTTCCAACAATCGAAAAAGAACCGATTGTTTAAAGTTACATTGTTGCTCTGCCCACTAACACCTCCCAGAGAGAAACTAGGAGGTGCAACAATGTATGACGTTTCGGTTGGAAGGCTTTCTTTTTAAGGGGTGTTGACTAAAGTAGTCAACATTTACTCCAACGTAATTTATGATTCGTAGGTGTCGTACTTGCGTTCAGGCTCAAGGGGCACATTTTGAATAGGGCTGTCTTATCCATTAGGGCCAACTGAATTTACGGAATCAAAAGAAGATCTTCAATTTCTGCTCAGGCAATTTATTTTATGTAGTTTTTCTACTTTGGGATTTTGAATTACATCATGTATGAAGTATTGTAATTTGATTACCTGCTTACACAGGGCTTTTTCTTTTAATAACCCTTTTTACAAGTACCGAACAAAGAAAACACCCTGGAGTAGTTGTTCGGGCATTTTCCTGTACTCTTGAGCAAGAAAATATTGTCGAGTAGATATCCATGTGCTTGCTAGGAATATAGATCTTTGAAATGTGATGAACCTTTATGTTACACCCTGTAGAGATACTGGATCTTTGATTGTCTGATACGTACTTTCTCTGTTTACATTCCTGGGAATATTCAACGCGTGGAGCAGCTGATCCTGGACAATCGTCGCATAACCTGTCGAGAAACGGCAAGGATGTGTAATTTATAATCTGTCATTAGGAACAGTGAATACAATAATTCATGATCATTTGTTGTACCGAAATGTGAATGCACGCTGGGTCCCAAAGTAGTTGTCCGCTTTTGACAGACACATAAGAGTCGAAGGCTGCAGCAGACTGAAGGACTGCTATGACATGGAAGGCCAGAATTTTCTGGATCGCATCGACATGTGACGAAACATGGGTTCACCATTTCACTCCAGAATCAAAAAGAGGATCGATCCAGTAGAAGCATACGGAATCACCATCTCCCAAGAAATTTCGAACAGTTACGTCTACGGGTAAAGTGATGGAAAGTGTCTTTTGGGATAAACAGGGGATTATTCACGTTGATTTTTTTTACCACATGGTGTCACTATCAACAGCGAGTATTCCTGTCGTGTTCTGCGTGATGTGCTTAAGATTTTATGGAAGAAACGTCGGGATTTAATCACAAATGGTTCTCTTTTTGCAAGACAATGCACGACCTCAAACCGGTTATAGGTTAAAAAACTATAACCTCTGATAGGAAAATGATATTGTATGGTATGAAACCGAAAAGTATCTGACCGTGAAAGAAGACAGCGAGACATTCAATATTCTCTGCGATAATGGCAGGACAACCCGATCGATAGACCTGTCTAAATTATATCTCCGTAAAGATTGGTCCAATTTTCTAAAGTTTTTCAAAATTACACATAAAATTAAGTCTTCCTCTCTGGTCTCCGCTAAAGTGCAGTATATGAAGCTTGCACTGTGTAAGATTTGAAAGAAAATATCCAAGTGAAGTTGCTACTATTCAACCAAATAGGAACATGGAGCGCCGCGTCGAAAAATGTCTGGCAGAAAACGGAGACAAGACATGTAGCGTGTTTTTTGGTTTAGATTACTTCATCCTATCGAGATTTATTACAGAATATTCGGGGCTTCTGTCGAGAGAAATACTCATAGCTGCATCCAATGAAAAATGAAGATTGTTGAGAAAATTCCTCTCAAATTGCAGTAAGGGAAAAATAAAACATGCACACACAAGTCGCATCGGTATCAACAGCTGTCTTATATTGAATATCGATTATCGATAATTATGGTTTTTCGATAGTATCCGTCGGACCACTGGTCAATACTAAAATTTATTGATTTTATGTGTACTATATCAAACTGCTTTGGTTCGATCTTTGAGATGCGGCATATTTCGGAAATTCTATTTTTGGCCGGTATCTCGGGAACTATTGGTCCAAGAGAAATCTGGATGCAATATTCGTAATCAGCGATGAAAAACGGAAATGGGTCCAAGACAAAAATCCTACAACCATCAGAAAAAATAAAAATAAAAATACTTCCGGCATTTTTTTTAAATAAAAAATAAAATTCCTTAATAAGTAAAAAAAAAAATAATAATAAAGCACAAGCTATTTATAGTTTTCAATATGGATAAAAATATAAATTAAGCTTCAATACCCATCTCGGGTGAATAAAACAAAAACTAATTGGATTTTTAAATAACTGATTTCTTACGAATCTATTTAATGTAAACAAAGTCTCTTGCTAAAATGAACCAAATTAAGTGAAGCTGAATTCGAACCAGGAAATCGTGTATCTCCAACTGAGATAGATTCTCGTGGTCCCTGACTCAGGTTACTGTTATTATTGCATAAAAAGGTCTCCTTTGCTTGGCACGATCACATGATCAGTGTTGTTGTAAAGACACATGTATCAAAAGCTTTCGACGTTATCGATGTATCAGAAATAAACAGACAAATTTGTGAAATATATTATTTCATAAACTCCTCATTTATTCCTCTTACTCGCGGCCGCGGCCATCTTGGGGACGTTACTTTATAGGTTTACCGTGGGTTTACCCAACAAAGGTATGGTGAAAGAAAGCTGAAGTTAAATGTTAACAAAACGGCTAAATTAGTAATTAGTACGTGTAATGATCAATCTGATCAGATGCGTATTCTCGGTTTAATTCTTCTCTGATCAGATGTGTTAGAGTGGAATAAGATTCCGTATAAAATTGTAAAGACTATTTTCGACTGTTCATCTCTGAGGTGTAAAGGTTACTGTAAACATTTTAATATCAAAATTCAGGATTATATAATGAGGCAATAAATTAGGAAATGGCATAGTTGTGAATTGTTTTTTTGTATCTGCTCATTTTAAATGCCAATTGTTTGATTATAATCCTTATTTTTTTCTGACATTTTGTATATTTGTATCTCTTTACTCAGTGCTTTCCGCAAAGCAATAAATAAATAAATAAATAAATAAATAAATAAATAAATAAATATGATAAACATAGGTGACGATATCCATAGGGTTTGCCCCTCCCTACTCACAGATTCAGATTCACTCCTCCTAACATGTTGATGGAATTACCTTATAAAAAGAATTTCTTGTAGGACCGTAACTTGAATTTATTTATCAACCGGTAATAAAAGGCCCATAATCTTAGACCTGATTTCGAGTTTCTTCCAGTTTCGTCATTTCTTCATCATCCACTTTTATCGGGATTTGCATTGGTAAGTTTTATTTTATTATTTTGATTTTATTTATGTCATTTAAAAAATTAAAAAAAGGAAATTCGCCTATTTAATTTAAAGTTTTACAAACACTCCTTCTCTTATATAATAATATTTCTTGTAAGGTTTACATAAAATTTTTTTAATTATTTTTCGTGATTTTCAAAAAACCAGTTTTTTTTTATACTTTTTTTTTTAAATAAATACTTGTCTGATATCGAACTCTATATATGCAAAAAATAATAAAAATTATGCATGTAAACAAGCCAGAATAGAATTTTTGTCCGATGGTGGCGGGTTTTTCGTCCGGATCACGACAGAAATATAGAAAAGAGGAAAAGTCAAAATATGTGAATTTTATCTTCGTCAATTAGAAGAAATCCATAATGGGGACTTATAGTTAAATCTTAAATGCTTTTTAATGCGATTTAATGTTAAAAAAAAAAAAGATCGTTCTCCTCCAGAATTTGATCCGTCTGCATTTCAAGAGCAATAATCGTATTAGGAAAGCTGAATACTAAATTCGGGATCCGGACAAAACCTCGATTAAAGGCTCAAAACAAACCTCAATATTTATATAATTTTTTAAATAATATTTAGATCTATTTTATTGAGCTATCTGAAATATATATATAAATAGAAATTTACTGAAATTCTTATTTGAGGGGGGGGGGGGTCTTTTAACAATTTTCTAAGATTAATGAAATAAAATAATCGACAATCTCAACAAAACAACGTATAAAACAAGAAAATATGAAAAAAACTGGCACTTTCTTGTACTTAAGAATAAAAATCATAAAAATCTTTTTTAGCTTATCAATTCCAATTTCTAAAAGCGCATTTATTTTAATTTAAAAATATATAATAAAACTCGTCTTTTATTCATATTCCCATATAAGAAAATCTTTAAAAATGAGCAGTAACTCGAGATAATGGAACATGTAATTCTGTACAAAACTGGAAAAGGCCCGTGTTCGTATGGCATTTTTTGCTCAACCTGGCACTCTGTTACACTCATTGTGAATCACAACACTAAACCATCACCTTTCACTTAATCATCAAAAACACAAGTGTGTCGGCAAAATCCAACACACCCATGCCATCTCCAAAAAAGGCGCTAAAACACCCAACGCAAGCGACCTTGTACACCATTTTGTTTCAATTAAATCCTAAATCCTCCATCCATTACCAATCAGATGAAGAGTGAGAGAAGTCAAAGAAGAAGGAAGAGGGGGAGACATATGGCACCCATGTGACAAAATTCCCCTCTATAACTAACTACCCCCTCCAATTCAATCCTCTTCCTAGCCATGCTCTAATAACTTTTAAGGCACTTCCTCTCTCTCTTTTCTTTTTCCCCACCCCCAGTGGAAACGAAAACAAAAACTAAAAACCCGGCGCTCTCTTACCTAAAAAGGCAACGGCTTGGAGGGATATTCAAGCTTACCACAACAACAAATCTATAAATACGTGTAGCCCTATATATATATAAATGATATAACATATAAATATTTTCTCTACAGAACCCTCACTGGAGATCGCTATTAATAAACAGGATTATAATAATAATACAACGCAGGAGGCTTTTGGGAATTCCTTCTAGCCCAACTTGAAGCTTTAACAAATTTCTTGTACAGTATTTCCCTATAAAAAAATTAAAAAAAAAAACAAGCATTAACCCCCAGCATCCGAACCCCAAACCCTTTAACGTTAAACCGCTATTTCACACGAGGTCGCCAGGTTCTTTTGTTCTTGACCCAGCTGATGACCACTTAACCATTCCTCTAAAATGAAAAGAGGGGCAGGGGGAGGAGGAAATAAAAGATGAGTCGCAGGCGTGCTCTTCCAGACAGGATGTGACGCAGATAACCTGCGCAAATTACAGAGAAGCCATCCCCACCACTCACCCGGCCTTCTGAAAAGAATAACAAACAACAACAAACCTCTTTCCACGAACGACGAAGACAGAACAAAAGCAGGCCGTTTCCCAGATTTGTGGGCAGAAGAATTCAATTAACCATCCTTAGAGGAACTGCCTTCCTTCAATTTTAAATTTTTTATGCTTAGGTGCAAGATCTGTGATGAGAAATACCTGGCTCAAGTTACCGAACGTGTACTTTTCTACGGAATAGACGACTATCTAAGGAACATTACCCCAAAAGAACAAATGCGGACTTCGCTCAAACCATTCGGACCTCACCGATTTTGCGGACTACTAACATAAATCTTCATAAAAAATTCACCTCCAACATAGGAATACGACAACTTCGTGTTGATGACACGAATACGTAAGAACATACTGGAAGAATATAATAAAAATCAGTTGGCGATTAGAGGGTCTTACAGATCCTTTCTTCAACATAAATTTTAAAGGCTTCTGATATCTTTTCTGGAAACCAACTCAATTCTGATCTGCAAGTCCTAGGAATCTATGAGCCGTTGCTATCTTTAGCCAATTTTTGCTAGTTTAATGAAGAAGAAAGCCATTTTCAGCAGCACCTTCCACTAATGGAGATATCCAAGGTCCGTATCTAAGGGATACGTTCGCAGTTGACCAAAGATCTTTCCGAAAGTTTCCCAGGCAATTCAACACATTTATCAAACCTATCATCTTTTATAATTTAAGAATTCTATTTCACGTATTTTACATTATAATTCTTTTAGTTCGAGTAGCTTTCTATTGATGTTGTTATCATCAATTTCTACAATTTCAATTTGTCTTTTCTTTTGGCAAAGCATTTGATTGGGATCGAAGTGATAAAGCTTTTTTTTATTCTGCTTTTGCTGTAAGCTTATCAGTTCGGCATTTAAATTTACAACAATTTTCATTCGTTTCGATTTTTGTTTCATTTCACGGATTTCTTCTTCACATTTTCTCTTTGTGCCAGCTTTGTTTTCCTTTTCGCTTCATTTCTTATTCTCTTCTAAATGCATTATATACGAAATCTGTTCAAAAAAGGCCAGACTTTTGCCATTGTAACAAAATGTTGTTGGAGCATCATTCCACCTTTCATAAGTGCAAAGTGCAAACAAATAATAATAATGGCGAAAAATACAAATGAAAAAATAATGGGGAAAAAATACTACAGGAATCGAACCCAGACCAGTAAATCCGCACAACCTGACGTTAACCACTGCGCTACCGCTGTTAAGTTGTATGCTTTTCTTCCCACTTGCTTATCTGGTAATACAATAATAAACGTAAAATATTTTCTTTTTTTTTCTCCTCAGAAACGAAAGGCCATTGAGTCAAATCCTTTTACACAGAAGGTATATTAATGTTGTAGATTGACCTCCTAAAATTTCAACCAAATCCGTGATTACATGTCCGTGCAGTCCCCTTGTAAGTCAAAATGGACTTAGCTATGAAAAACCAAGAGCTGGGTTTTGCACCACGACAACAAACCAAGTCACTTGTATCTGCTTATTGGCCAAAATTTGACTGCTAAGAAGTGGCAGTTTTTCCTCCCCTCCGTACACTTCAGATTTGGCTCCAGCAGACTTTCCAAAGTTGAAACCCGCCTTAAAAGGACATCCTTTTCAAAATATAGATAAGACTAAACAGAATTCGCAGATTTAGTTACACGGTATCCCAAAAAATGAATTCCAAGAAGCATTCCAACGGCGGCAGGAACAGTGGGAGCAGTGCATTGCAAGCAAGGGGGACTACTTTGAAGGAGACAAACATGTATAAAAAAGTTAGGATGTCAAAAGACTTGCAGCAGCATTCAATAATTTCATTGGAAAGTCCACTAACGGCGTTAATATGACCATTTAATAATTAATGGTTAGAAAATGGAGATTACAAGGCACAGATTCAAAACGTTCAAAACTTTTCCAAAACTTGGATTACATGCACGAGGGGCGATTGATAAATAAGGTCTCCATAAAGTTAACTTTTTTATTTGTTAACCAATTTTTTAAATCTTATACTCACATTTGTCCTCTATGTAATGCACTATTCACTTTTCGACATAGTCCCCATCCCTTTCCACGCATTGCGTCAACGCGTGACTAGTTGGGTGAACCCGTCGGAGAAAAACTTCGGAGTTGTTGTCGCACCAACTCATGTCCCTTAAGGGGCTCTTTCTTCTTTGGGAAGTGATGAAAGTCGCATTGTGCAAAGTCTTTCATTTTTGAACTGCAATTTTTCATCTTTGAACTGTAGGCACACGGTATTATTATTTTCACAGTTCAAGTTTCGTAGCACAAGAGAGTACCTTCATGTATGTAAATATTTTTAAACAAGTTTTTGTTAATATTTTTAGAAAATGTGTATTCTTGAGCTATGTGTATTTAACCTGCAGGCCGGAAACGAAGGAAAAAAGATTTTAATAAGAAATATGTTGCTAAATTCTGAAATAACGATCGCGAAGTGCATAGTCGACTGCTCTTGAATTGTAGACAAGAATAAGGCAGTTGTCGATGGTCAAAGTCTACACTAGAAAATCGACGGTGTAGAGTCTGTACACTGTAGACAAGTCGTGTTCATGCTAGCTCGAATCGACAAACGAGTCATTAACCACGTGACCATATAGACTTGTCGACAGTCGACTGCTTGTCGATGAGCTCAGCCTAGACCCCCTGGTGTCGACAACAACTCCGGAATTCCTCTCCGAGGGGTTCACCCAACTAGTCACGCGTTGGCGCAATGCGTGGAAAGGGATGGGGACTATGTCGAAAAGTGAATAGTGTGCATTACATAGAGGACAAATGTGAGTATAAGATACAAAAAGAATTTTGAAAATCGGTTAACAAATAAAAAAGTTACAGCCATGGAGACCTTATTTATCAATCGCCCCCTCGTATGTTTCCAAAACTAAATTTGGAAATCAATGACTTAAAGAAACTTTCCAGGATGGAAATTTTTTTTTGATGTTTCATGACCCGTACGAACCATGGCAACAAAATTTCCTGAAAAATTTCCCTGACTAACTAATTAACTTGCGAATAACAGCCTGGATGATGCTGTTCACTATCTATCTACATAGTTCTTATTATCGCGGCGTTTATTTCACCTCAGTTCTTTTAATTATTTTTAAATTTATAGGTAAATATTTTAAATTTCTATTTGTTTCTTAATGAATAATAATAAATTGGTAATAACATTTTCCAATAATAAAGGCCGCGGCGTCTATTTGAGGGCGGCTATTATCCAAAGGAATATGGTACTCAAATATTTTTCCTCATTTTGTAATAAATTTCATGTCCCTAAAGAACAATAAATAAGCAATAACTAATAATATGATCGGATATTATATGTGTAGGTCATTACTTAATATCCCATTATAGATTATAACACCAAAATTTTTTATCACATAATATGCAACTTCCTATCAATAAATTTAATTACCCAAATTTGTCCGAATCCACATCTCCGGGAGGGGTTTTGTTAGGGGGTGTTTTGTCGCGGCCCCGAAAAAATTCCCACGGTCTTAACTAGACCCTACATAGAGTGACCCACAAGTCATATACTATCGTTTAAAAATTTGAAGAACCAATATTTGGAGAATGAGCAATTCACCGGTTTTGAGCGCTCCAGACTTCTTCCTAAGAAGTTGCCTACAAAATTACATAATAAGCTCTAAGGAAACGAGCAGTTGAAGTAAATCAAAACTACATTCGCGCCCCCGCACTCGACGATATAATTAAATAATTTCCAAAAATCACAAAATATGCAGAAGGATGTATTAATTTAGTCTCTCTATGTAAAAACCATTGGAACTATTTGAATTTTAACTTAGCTAGGAGGATTTGCTTGGTCTTCCGCAAGTTTGTTAATAAAGGAACAAACACCGAGAGAGGCTTAGCACTCTTGGCCACCGACTCCTCTCATTTTCCTGATTTTCCAAAAAGATTAGAGTAACATACCTAGTGTTATAACACAGCAAGAAATGATCTCATATTAAAAATGATTACCCCAAAAGAGATGCAAATAATTTTACAGGGTTCGTATACTTTTCTCAAATCAGCACCCGCAAAAAATTTTAAGCACCTCTCGCGCAATAAATTTATGTACGAGGGTCGTTTTTAAATTTATGTACGAAGGTCCAGTTTGTAATAAAAACTACTATATACAGGGTGGATACAAAAATTAGACCTCCCCCCTTTTATTTTCGTAACCGAAGCAGATATGTCAATTGATGAATCCAATGAATAGGAAGTCGTGGGTGCACTTTTCATCATCCCAAATATACAAATTAGGACACATTCAAACCCTGTCTTAAAAACCGTAACAGATACATGAAAAATTCCAAATGAAGACTTGTTCAGCATGGATAGGATTTGAATGTGTCCTAATTTGCATATTTGGGATGATGAAAACTGCGCTCACCCACAACTTCCTATTCATTGCATTCATCAAAATTGACATCTTAATCTGTTACGAAAATAAAAGAGAGGCTTCATTTTTGTATCCATCCTGTAAACTCTTTACCAATTCTATATACCGTATTTTTTAACTATTTTTCTACATAGGAAGAAAAATATCTGCCAGAGTTTATTTAAACACTTGTCATAGCGCTCAATATCTGCCAAAGTCTGCCGCCTGTGAGGAAAACAAGCAGTTTTCACTAGCCTGAAACGCAGGCTGCCGAGCAAACCTTTTAGGTACTCGAATAGGTGGTAGTCAATGGACGCGAGGTTCGGACTGTAAGGAAGATGGCCAAGTTGTTCCGAACCAGAAGAACTGATTAGAGCTTGCGTTTGAGAAGAGAGTAGCCTTGCAGTTAGGAAATTTTGATCATGGCAGTTGCCGCGTAGATCACACATGGGTGATTGCGACCTATGCGGGCACCTAGCGTGATCTGAATTCCATAGACTCACTAAACAATGGTAAATGGCGGAAGCTCGATGACTATTTGCTTCTATAGACCATGATACATATGCAGTGATTTAGTGCGCTTTTGGTGTTTTTACGTGTTATTATCATCGATTTTAATGCAATATACCTAAAAAAAAAAATAAATTAATATCCCCTAAAAAGCTGAAATATCTCATGCGTGCTCACTACTTTTGAGTCAGCCATAAAACAAAATTCTCACAAAGTGCTTCCGGAAAAAGCCTATTTGGCAAGCGACAAAATAAATTTGGACGATCAAACCAGTATTTTATGTTGTACTGAACAATTCCCGATATTTATTGTTTACCATTTTTTCAATGATTATGCAAAACTCGACCCGAGAGTGTCCTATGTAAACAAGTTCTACAGAAGCACCAAGAACTTTCAAAACCTCAAGAACATTGCTCCGCACTTACATCACACAAGCCTGACCATCTAATTAACTCATTTTATAAAAATAAAAATATATAAATATAATCCCATTATTAAAAACGATCGTTTTCGTCCCGAGTCACCCGAATGTCGCCGAGTGACATGCAATCAATCAGCAGCCGAAGCTCACGTTCGTTTTGGCACCAATCTCATTAAACGTGAAACAACAGAGAAGAAAATATAGAATTTATATTTAACTCCCCCCCCCCCCCTGCCATGACCGACTTCTCATTACGGCGTGGGCGGACGGTTTCCTCATTTATTAATAACAACAACAAAAACAACAAGCGCATCAATTTACACGCAAACCATTGCGCGTCATTACGAGCCACATAACGTTCGAGTAAAAAAATAATTAGTAGGGGGGGGGGTCCACATTTTCTTCAAATCTGCGATCTTCATGTTGTAAATAATCCGCTTATTTATTATTTTTCTCCTTCATCGTTGTTGTTACTACTGCTGCTGAACGAATTCCTCTCGAGATGGCACCACATCCCACATCGAAGCCAAAACCTGCGCTCCAAAAAAAATTTTTTTTTCTTTCTCAAACTTTTTTTTTTCTGTTGTATTTTTTATTTTCAATAGCAAATTAAACAAATTGGAACGGACGCAAGAATGTCCTCCATTGTTGTCACAATCGGATCCAATTTTCTTTCCCTCTCTCATATAGCCCAAGCTGCATCCTCAAAATAGTCCAAAGAGGCTTACGCCGCACGACACGGATGCTTTGCCGGCAGCGAAACATGGCGGTCGTTTTTTGAAATCGCCATCTCTTATCACCACCATCATCAACATCATCATCATTACCGTTTTCGTTCGCGGTGCCAAAAAGCTGCCAAGATAGACAGATGGAGACGACGATATACAAAGAAAAGAGAAATTCCGCACGCATCCGCCCTCACCTTTTCGGAAAAGACGCAACACATGCGCACAGGAAAAAGGACCCCCTACCCATTACATAAGCACATTCTGTAACAAATACTCACCTGTAAAGGAACTACCCCCTTTAAACAAAACCAAAAAAAGAAAGCAAGAAATCGCTTCCGTGAACCTAAGATTAGTTACAAGTACGCCAGCATTCCGAGGCCAGCGCGTTTTTCGACACTAAGCCCAGCGTGGGAGCTGTCTGTCCTCTTACTCTTGATTTATGAAATCCTCTCGCGCTAAAATCTTCAAGGAATTACGAGAGGAAACTGTTAATAAAAATCACCACAAGCAATCCATCATTGCGCGCGTCTTTCGCTTAATCCTCGAGTCAAGACAGAAATTTCATAAAACGGAAAGGAGACGAATGTTTCCAAAAATGAAAAATGAACACCCAAAAAAGATGATGCCACTGCTGAGAATTTATGTTCAGAGTGTGGAACAATAACATTAGGATCACAACAAAGTACAATCTCAATAGATAACACTGTTTACTAAACATACAGGGCATCAATTTCTTAACGACCAAACATTCGTAAAAGTCCATAACCTCTGGCATGCGAATGACGAATAACATCTTGAAAAATGTCATTTCATTGGTTCACTTTAGGTGAGACACTCTGTATTAAATAATTGGAGACGTTACCAATGAAAGGACACCAGCATCCAATGTCCTGTCCACAAACATCAAATGGTGATACGAGCTCTGATTTGAGTAGACGTGACTGATTGGTCTTCAAGAAAGGTCGTTCTAGGTCAACTCAACACACTCTATAAACCTCACCATCTCAGTTTTTCATGAAATTTGGCACAGGTCTAATACTATTCATATAGATGGTATGCATGATGGCGTCACGCAAAGAAATACCCGTAACAGCGAAAATAAGCGCTGCGGCGGTTATTCGGTTCAGAGCAAATTCGGTGCGGCGCTTATTTCTTTCAGTAGAAATATGAAGTGGTGGAAAAAAAATAATTCGCAAAATTTAAAAATTTAATGTACACTGTTTATTGAACAAACGATACAATCATAAATTATTTACAATTCTTTATCAAAATGTGAATCACCATCACTTTCGTCAATCACAATTTCGTGTTCGCTGTCAATAACGTCACGGACTTGAGCCGTGGAGTTTTTTGCTCTGCCAACATTCTACGTCCCTCTCCGTCTGTACCTTTTAAACAGAATGCTCTGCATGTTCACCTAATCGCATGAAACAGAAGAGAGAATGTGTCTACTGCCAATGACATAACGGTGCGGTATTTTATGCACTGAAATCAACTGAAATCAATTCGGTGGCGGTAACGACAATTTCGATAACTACTGCGGCGTTTAATTGGGTGCAGCGCTTATTACCTTCAGTATAAAATTAGTGCGACGGTAAATAGGATGCAGCGTTTGTTTGCGCATTTACGGTATGTAAAAATGAAAAAAACTGAATACTACAGGTCAGTGTTTCCCAAATTGGGGTACGCGAAATATTTCAAGGTGGTTCGCCAAAAATTTCCCGTAATGGCGGATTTCGAAGTTCGGCGTATTAATTTTGTTTCTTGCTACGGTATTATCATTAGAATTATTACATGCTACAGTAATCATCAAGATTAATGTAATATTGTTAAAATATTACTATAGTATTATTAAAATAACCAAATTAAAAAAGCCAAAAAAACCCCACATGATTCTTTGGCTCTATGATTGGCTAGAAAGGATTCAGTAGAAGCCCTATAATAGGGCAAGTGATTGATGTTTCGATTGATTCCAAGGATTTAGGTCTTTGAACTAATCAAATCACGAATTGTTAACTGAAGTTTAAATAATAACCAACCACGATTATTTAATTTTGTATTTTCAACAATAGCCGACTTCTGTTTGACCTGATGGTAAACGGAGTTATCAGTTATGTATCAGAATGGTTTCCGTTCACATCTAAAATGGATAACTGGTTGAAAAGAGGAAACTTGAAAAAGAAACAGGGGGCATCAACGTCAAGCTCGTTATTTAACTTCTAGTGAGGTGCGTCAATCCGACAAAGGTGAACCGTGTGCAAAGAGGTTACATTAGGTTTGGGTTTTCATATACAGATGACAAGGATTGTCCAAGACCACAGTGTGTTGTTTGTGGGGAAATTCATGCTAACAGTAGTCTGTTATTTGGATCTACTAGAGGCTCATTTTGGACATTTCTCTCCCCGGAAATTAAATTTCTTGAACCATCCATAGTGAGATTTTAATACCCACGGTGGTTCTGTATCTTGAAAACAAGAGCCAATCTCAACTTTTCATGGTTATTTTCGTGTTCAGCGAGACAAAATACTTCGGAAATAACTATTTTTGAGTCCGAAACATTTTTGGTGTTGCCTAGTGTAATAACAATAGGATATTGTTTATAGATGAGGAAATTTATTTAACATTTGATAGTAGCATAGTGCTTGGATTTTATTTTTCTCTTATCAATGGGAGACTCGCCTAACTCTCAATGTGTTGAGTGTTTGAACAACCAGTGAATTTGTTGTGAATATCTCTTAGCAAGAAACATCTTCAGCATTTTTATCACTGACGGCCTGTGCATATTTTAGCAATTTCTAGTAATTTCTTTCCTACATTATCACAAATCTCTGAGCCGTTGGCTGTTTGTAGAAACAATTCAGGTATCCATGCTGTGACATTTTTCAGGTTTTTTTCTGTCTCTAATAAAATGATTTGATTTCATTAATGGATCACAACACTGAACTCTTAACAAATCATTTAAAAAAAAATATTTTTTTTATAACAATGAACCCATTATCATCCCAAATTTTATATTTGACCCAGAACAGCGCTTCAAATATGCCAATCCGAAAGTCTGCACCGTCCTAAACCACTTCTGTGGGCGAATAACCCTTCCTTTTCCTATCGCCTCAAACAGACATGCACTGCAGACACCTCCAGCCCAATTCTCTGGTGCCTTCCGAAATCCCACTATTCAAGCAGAATTCCAGACAGTCTCACAAAGGAACCCAATTGCTGATGGTCCGACCTGACATATATGGAGCTCTGATTAGAATGAACGTGACTGTCCATAATAATTCTTCCTCTGCCCACCGTCTCCAAGAGCCATGCACAGCAGACCATCTCCCGTGCAACTTTCAGCGTAATTTGGCGGAAGGATCATCATGCCTACCGAAAGCCACTAAGCAATCCTGCTCAAACTCCGTAGGCGAACGATAACGACGTGTTTAGTAGTACTGGAACAGCCTAATCAAACGCTGGCGATATGCTCTGGCAGGTTCCTTTATATACTCGAAACAAGAACATCTACACTGAAAATGAGTTTCACCATCTTCTCGTATAAAAAACAAAATATGCATACATAACGAATGAATCTGAGACCACCATCTTTTGCAAATCTATAAACCCTAACTCCTTGACGATCTACATACACTCACACTTCTAATAATCCACAACCTTCGATTAAAACGCCGGTAATTACAAATCATTACAACAACATTTCTCCCTGAAGCACCACAACATTATTACCATTGCGGCGGCGGCGTCAATCTATTTCCTCATACATAAAAATGATTCTTCCGTCTCTAAATGGCGCAATTAACTTGGAGAAAACTCCCGCTCTAATATTCCGTCTCCGGGCGACATTATTAATCACTCCGAGAGCGGGCAATAAAAGGAAAGAAATCAGAGTCTCCATTAAGGAAACGCACTTCCTAGTGACACCCTCCAGAATAAAAGAAAAAGAAAAAGAGCCAATCCCGATCTTTAATCACGATTAACTAGAAAATTCCCAAAGATTAAACTATTTTCCAAGAAAAGAAACGAATGGCAAACGTCTTTACTTCATTAGCGGAGAAATCCTTCTCCTCGCGGATAAAGCATGCGCTTCGCAAAGACGTGGCGCTTTATCTCGACATCATCAATCTTTAACCAAGAAGCTTTCCCTTTAAATCCCCGAGACACGAGACACGACTGGAATACTTACGCACACAATTCAAAAGGAACACGGCAAAAAGAGAAAAAAAATATATATATTTTTTCAAATTCAACACAAAATTCCATCTTCTCCGTACAAGCTTAATTCCATCAACGAATGAACGAACGTCCATATCAGCCTGAAAATATTTCTCTTCGCTACTCAACCTGATAAAAGCCAATTCGGCGCTCCCTTTCACAGAAATAAATTCTTAAAGGAAACCGTTTAATTTTCCTCCCATCGATCCACTCTTTGCCGATTTACTCCTCACACACAGACCCACACACACACAAAAAAAAAAAAATTAATTGATTCTGCTCAGCTTTCTACAGTCTCCTATCGACCCTCTAGCGCCATGTTCGCTGGGCTCAGTTCGCTTCATGGAAAGAAAAAAAATTACCATTCATCGCGTGTGTCTTATACTCGAAGCTGCTACATAATGTGTAATATAGCAATGTTTTATCTAATAACAGCCCATCTTAAAACTTCATTTATTAAATTAATCTGCACTATCCAAAAGAAATAATAAAATCAACTCTTTTGTTCAAGTAAAAGATGGGCGCTAATGGACTGCGACTACAGGTTCCAACGTCATTATTGAAGTTAGTTCTACCATTAAGGGACCAGTATCTATTTCAACCGGTGTTTAATATGTACTTAAAGTGGCTAAAGTTACTCCAATTTACAAGAATCAGTCTACCCTAGGACTACCACAATTATCGACCCATTTCAAATTTGCTTTTTTTTTCTCTCTAAAGTTTTATAAAAATTATTTTTTATCGTCTTCCCCATGGTTTTTCTCAGAAACTGAGTACTGATACTGCCTGCTTTGAGTTAACTGAATATGCTACCGATCAAATGTTTCTCTCTTTATCGATTATATCAAAGCTTTTGACTCTGTGCCTCTCCAATTACTCTTTTTCAAATTGTCTTTCCTTTTTCAATAATCATGGTCCTCCGCTCCATTAGTTAACTGATTTTCTTTCCAACCGGTGTTACTTTTTATGTATTCGTTTCCGAAATCGACTCATGATTCGAAAAGATATGTTGAAAATTTAAAAAAAATAAATAAATAAATTTACGTATATACGCATGTGACCAATTTTGTGCAGCCAACTCCTCGGAATCGGCAAACAGCAGAGCCGAATAAAAATTATACATTCTTAGAGGGTATCTTAAATTGTGCATTGGTGTATTTATGTCAATTGGGCAAGCCTTTTTAGAGACATTAATTTCTTTTATAAAGCTGTAGCTTTCAAACCTGCAAAACTCGACATGTAGGGACTCCTCTCATTAAGGCGATTTTTTTTTTTTTAATGACTTGATTGGCTCTAAAAATGAAGAAATGGCAGAAGCATTCATTTCATCGACCCAAACACAATAAAAACGACATGAACCTCCTCTCATTGAGACGAACCTTTTCTGAAAAAAAATTGTTTGGCTCCGAAGAGTCATTTTGGAGCAATTTTGGACCCAACAGAAACAAATTTTTGTCTATTATGAATCCGTTTCATGACAGATAGGCCTGTGCGAATTTACCATTCCGCCAATACAATTTATCTTCTAATACAGTGTTTCCCAAACTGGGGTTCGCAACTTCTTTCAGTGGATTCGCCAAAATTTTTCTGTAATGCCTGATTATTGTATTGTATTATTTGTATATTTGTATTTAGCGCTACCCACTACTCACATCTTTGTGAAAGGGGTTTGCGAATCGAAAAAGTTTGGAAACCGTTGTTCTAATATTATTCGTAATTTGGGTGTACCCCAAGGTTCCATAGTTTCTCCATTATTATTTAATTTATTTATTAATTTTTTTTGCAACGTAACTTCACAATTTAATTTTCTATTACAGTGGTCACTAGAAACAAAATTTAAATATAGACCTTGTCCACTTTGACAACAAAAACAAAGCCTTAAGCGCATGCGCGCCTTTTTCGCCAGGGAAAAGTGACTTCTAGGTGGGATAGCTTTGCTGGCTTCGTTTCGTTTGCTGGCTTCGGTGACGTCTTTTTCTTATATGAATTATAATAACAAGTACCTATTTTAAAAGTTCTTCCAATCGTGCATCAACAAAATACAGATGTATAGAAAAAATAAATTTATTTGGAAACATCGTTCCATAAGACAACGCAGAATCAGAAAAAAAATGTACGTTTTGTCCTGCATGTCGTTAAATTACTACAATTACTGTGTATAATATATTAAAAATTACTTCTTTATTTCATACGCATTTTATTTTATTAAAAAAAAACAAACAAAACAAATGTTTTTTCTCTTAATCATTGTTATTGAAAGATGCCTTGCAGTATTCTAAATGCCTATAATTGTCCTCCAATGATCCTCTTCCAACATGTATTGAATGCGTGATACTATGTAAATAATTGCACATCCTTTCTGGGCAATTGTTTTCAGTTTTGTTACATAATGATGCACCACGACTTGCCAATAATTCACTAATGAGAAAACCACGATCAGGTATGACCAGATCACTTGGCTGAATTAATTCGAGAAGCCCGCACTTTGTCAATTTCTTGGTCATTTTCTCAGCCTTCCCAAGAAGATGAGCGAAAAGAAATACGTCCAGTGAGACTAATCGCAATTAAAAAAAAAATAATAAAAAAAACTCTCATGGTGCAACCAAATGCACTATAGCTTCGTGGCATAGTTAATCTGTATACAGGGTGTAAATTTTAAGTTGACAAAGCAGAATAACTCGAAAAATAAGCTTCACACGAAAAAATGCGTAGAATCCAAAGTTGATTATTTTCGAGGGGGCATCTGCTGGTGCTAAAATTAGCCCACCCCCCCCGGCCCCTGGGGGTGGGGCGGGGGGCAACTTTAAAATTTCAAATGGGAACCCCTATTTTTTATTGCAGATTCAGGTCCTACATAAAAAACTACGTACATTTTGTCTGAAACATTTTTTTTATTTTTGGTAGATGGCGCTGTAATTCAAGAAAATCCATTTTCTCATTTTTGCGTGGAAATGGTTACGGAGAAATAAAAAATACTTATTTACTTCGTAAATTTTGCCGCAAAGTTATTATTTTATTATTTTTTGCCGCGGATTAGGATAATTTTGTTTTGTTTCGTGGTCATGAGGCCACACAACTTTATAATTATCAAACAAATCAACTGATTAGCTAACTAACTAACCGAACATCCTACGTACTAACGAGTGAACTCATTAACTAACAGAGTAAAAAAGTAAAAGACTGTGTAAAGATGAAGTTATTCCCGTTTAAGATTTGGTGGTCCTTAAAAGGACCGATTGTTTTCGTTTTATTTTTTCTTATTTGCAAATACTTGCAAGTAAATGAATTTCGGGGTGCTTGTATTTCCAGTGAGTCCCCTCGCCTCTCACTTTCGGCCTGCTTGTTGTCCTTAAATCCCTTGCATCTCGCCGTTTTATGAAATTAAATGTTCAAATTGATGACCTCCAACTTCGATGCATTTATTGACTCGTTTTGTAAATTCCTGAACACATCTTGATAACATGTCTGGTGTAATTGCAGCGCAAGCATCTCTTATTCTTTGAATCATGTTTTCGCGAGTGGTTGGCGTTTCCTTATAAACGATATCTTTGAGGTAACCCCATAAGAAAAAATCTGGCGATGTAAGGTCAGGCGATCTGGCTGGCCAATTCACAGGACCTTCCCTGCCGATCCAGCGACCATGGTAAAGTCGATGTAGTACTTCGCGCGCTACTAATGAATAATGCGCTGGACAACCATCATGTTGAAACCACATGTGTTGTCGAAGTTCAATACTCAGGTCTTCAAGTAGATCTGGTAGTTCATTTTCAAGTAGGTTACGATATTTGTTGCCATTCAAATTACCGTCTATAAAATATGGACCGATAAGTTTATCGCCAATTATCCCACACCAAACATTAATTGACCAAGGTCGCTGATGGTTGACTTCTCGAATCCAGTGTGGGTTCTGTTCACTCCAGTAATGCATGTTATGTCGATTAACTTCCCCGTGGTTTGTGAATGTTGACTCATCGGAGAAAAGAACTCGTGCAAAAAAATGTTGGTTTGTTTGCATCTGCTGAAGTGCCCAGTGACAAAACGTTAGACGGTTTTGGTGGTCATTGCCATGTAGTTCCTGATGCATAGATACATGATATGGATGAAATTTGTGGAGCTTCAGCATTTTCCAAACACTCATATGTGAAATTCCTGATTGCCTTGATATTTCTCTTGTGCTCGCATGTGGATTATGAGCCACAGCAGCTAGGACTGACACTTGATTGTTTTCTCCACAAACAGTAGCTGCACGGGTTCTTTTTTT